>JAQQZZ010013257.1:0-11463 GCA_030265115.1 Mopalia vespertina | reverse complement strand
TCTTCTATAAGATCATAGTAATCAGTAAATACTGTCTGGTAAACACTCTTCTATAAGATCATAGTAATCAGTAAATACTGCCTGGTAAACACTCTTCTATAAGATCATAGTAATCAGTAAATACTGCCTGGTAAACACTCTTCTATAAGATCATAGTGATCAGTAAATACTGTCTGGTAAACACTCTTCCATACCATCATAGTAATCAGTACATACTGTCTGGTAAACACTCTTCTATAAGATCATAGTAATCAGTAAATACTGTCTGGTAAACACTCTTCTATAAGATCATAGTAATCAGTAAATAATGTCTGGTAAACTCAATATCCTGACTGCAATAACATAATGAGATTAGCTACACCGGCTGTGAAAGTTCTTTTGTGTGTTTGATATAATAATGTTAGGTAACAGCAGAGTGGTTCCAGTCAGAACATACGTCCCTTTGACAAAGTGCTGCTGAAAATATAAACATAACATGGGATGTTGCTTGGAACATCTGAGATTGCTATAAACACTTCACTATTTAGATGAGCGACAAGCCCTCAAATTAGGAGCATGTCAGAAACTCCAAACAGCAAATCAAGATATACATATATGTATATACCTCCCCCTTTTAAAAACAAAAATTTGAAAATGCAAACACTTCCGAAATAGAAATATTTTTGTCCTGGAGTCAAATATGAATTTCACTTCAATGCATTGAAGTGGAGGTGTAAATTTGCCTTGTAACTTCGCTTAACATTCAAGTTTGGATGAAGCATGTCACTAATTAACCTTCTGAATAGAAACACAACGTAAGCCATAGCTTCTCTAACTAACAGTGTATGATAAGTGAACTTTAACCAGTAAATACACAATTATAGTTTATAACATAAGGAATGTGTTGTTCATACCGAAATTAACAAATGAAAGTAATTGTAATTACTGATCTATAATAATTGTAGAAGACTTTAATATCAAATATACCATGTATTCAAGTACATGTATTTCTATTAAAACCCTGTTTAAAGTCAATTCATGACCGTTTCAATATGTATAAGCAGTTCTAGCATACATTAATTGAGAAAATGCTTTACACTATATAATTCTTCACAATTTACTCTTAAATCTTAAATAACCATTTGATACTTCTATTCCAAATATGCACAAAAAATTATCCTTAAACTTTGACAATATAGACTATGATTTTGATAGATAGAGGGTTAAGTGATATATATGTAGGGCCTACCTGAATGAAATATAGCTGATTTAGTTCACATATTAGAGATAACAATTATGTGAATCACTTTTCATTTAACATATAATTCAGGGCATATCTACATATTGTAATATGTTCATATTTAAAAAAAAAATAAACATTTGTTTTTCACTAAATTTAACACAATTGACTAGAATTATTTTCTATACAAAAACTGTTCCCTATGTATGGACATTATTTCTCAAGCAAATTTGAAAGGTATAACGTCATCCCATTAAATATTAATATCTTAACTGTATTGTCACGGTGAGAGGAAATTTTATTAAATGCAGTTATGTAGATTTTACTCTAAATCTGTGTATTTTACGGTACAACATGTGAACCAAATTTTAGGGCCGTTGCTTCAGCCTACGCGATTCACAAGATTCCAACATCGTGCACATTGCTCTGCTAAAATTCACATCAAATAGCGCATCCTTGTCATCCTATGGTATTTTAGCTAAGGAATCCTCAGCGATCTCAACTGAAGATTAGTCAAAACACAGGCTAAATAACTGTCCATTTTTCTCCACAGATTTAGCTGCATCCTTCGTATCGTCGAACTGAGTAATTCTCATGATACTATACTAAACCAGTAAAACATACAAACAAAGAACTCACCAACATCCAGGAAGCATTCGCCTCTGCAACAACGCGTAACGACAGACAATAGATTTCCAGAGAGACTCATGCGGCTGTGTTGATTTCAGTATCGAAACTGACATCTGGCCTGCGGCCTTGTTTTGACAGCACGTGTCCCGAGCCTTGTCAGATCAAACAGCGTTAACATACACCGATAACCAATAAATACGCGGTCTTATTCTAAATATTAAAGAAATAACATACCGCCTAGTTAACGCTACCATTTAACACACTTACCTAGCACACAGACCATAATTTTCTTCCCCCGTGGTAGATTCTTTAACACAAAGAGCAGGCAGTCTGACAGTATTTCTCTCCGATCGTTAAACTTAAAGCATGGCCAACTCGCTGTCTGCAGATAACACACGACTCAACTGTCAGCCCGTGCACAGCGCATGCGTTCACCGGCCTTCTTTGTGTACCGTAATTCTGGTAGCTTTACCGTTTTATTTAATCACCATACGCAATCAGATATTTCTTTCTATCAATTAAAAAATAGGTTATGTAGTTTTATCAATAATAACTCGGTCCATTCAATAGAGAATTATTTCTTTGTAACTGATTTTGAAAACAAAAGTGATAGGGTTTTCGTGATCTTTCATTTTATAGGCCTATCTGTTATGATAAGCCTGGCATATCATACATAATTATAGGCTTTTATGTTGGGTTTTCACGTAGTGCTGATAGTTCGATCAGTTTGTCATGTCTTTGTATTGCGTGATTTCCCAGTCTAGTCATTTTCTGCTCATTGTTAGTGACGTCCAGGGCGGTTACTTTGCATTGGACTGGTACGTCGTCATATTAGTGAAATAAACTTAACTAAGTACAGAGTAGGCTTAATAGGCCTTTGCCTATACAGCAATCAAACAGACAGTCCCCATAGCCTTGTCAATGATTCATATATTTTTGATGTAGAGAAAATGTGCTTGCCTCCACCGGGATTCAAACTCGGGTCACGGGCTAACATGACAGTAGGCCTAGGCTAAAACGCTCACATCA
Source organism: Mopalia vespertina (assembly GCA_030265115.1). Lineage (NCBI taxonomy): Eukaryota > Metazoa > Mollusca > Polyplacophora > Chitonida > Mopaliidae > Mopalia > Mopalia vespertina. Next base: position 8,585 of record JAQQZZ010013257.1, on the reverse strand, counting down.
AGATCATGCACTTTGTCTAACCTGGGACCATAAATATAACTGTTATATGGGTCCCAGGTCTAACTAAACATATATAACTAGGGTGTATAATTAGACGGCTTATTTTATAATATTTGAGACAATATGTTTTTGTTGCTATTGTTACACATCTTGTTTAGCAACTGTATGAAGTGGAATCTATATGATCGGATATAAGGATTCTTGGGGAGCCAACATGCCTATATGGTGTATTAATTTAAATAAAACGTATAGGAGCTGATATAAGCTTATCTTGATAATTTATACCCATTAACAGGGTAAAGTACAGCCACAACTCCGAAGAAAGATAATGAATTAAATTTGACTCAACGTTTCAGTTTATTGACTAAATCATCGTCAGGAGTATGATATGATAATGGTCTTCTGGGCCAGTTGCTCGAAAGACTATATAAGTAGCTAATATACCAAATTAAATCGCTAAAAGCGGATTACAGATAAAGCTTCAACTTGATATAAGTGGCGTCATGTAACAGCGGATCAAATTTAATAGCGCTTCGAGCAATCGGCCCCAGGGGTCAGTTGCTCGAAAGTAGCTAACACCAGCCAAATCGCTAATAGGCCTTCACATGGCATGACGTCATCTAATAAAGGATTATTTATTTAATAGCGCTTCGAGCAACCGGAGCCTATGTTTTTCTCAAATAGGTTTCATCGTATATAGAAACTTCAAATTTGTCGCATTTTAAAGAGGGCAATGTGTGATAAAACATTTTGCCTCATTTTTTTAACGTTCGGTCTAGATTTTTAAAAAAGATTTCCAAAAGATTGAACACAAAAAACAGTCCAATAAAATGTTTAGAAGTGAGGCAAAAAATGAGGTAACTTTTTTGTTTCAATTTCTAATAAGTTTAAAAGTTATTACAATGGATCTTCACCAAGTGTACATAATTGTATAGTCCTGAGTATAAATGCAAAAACATGTTCTGACCGATCTTCTGCCTCATAATGGGCTTATTTCCTCAAAATCAACCCAAGGTTCCAGTAAGACTTAAAAGAATCAAATCGCACAGTGTGAGAAATTACGAGCTATTGTTAACGTTTCATGCTAGTCATTTACTCTGATAGTTTAACCATAATATTCACACAACCATGCATTGAGTATAAATTCAAATAGTCCACATGACGAAAGGTAACCATGGATTGATAGCGCCGGGAAACTCTCACTCCTGGCCTGTGGTTGTTTTCGTCTGATTATGAGTCTCCGGAATTTAATTGTTGTTGGAGTTATCCGGAAAGCGTAAGTTTTAGTTTAGCAGTAACATGTCTCCATAGTCGTATACACACAGCCATATATGTTTTTTCCACCGCCATACTTGTTTGGCAAACGGTGGAAAATCAGCAAGGAAAAACAGCGCTCAAGGATTACTTAAACTGCTTGACGCTTTAAACAGAAGCCGTCGTTTTTACTTTCCGGGTTTTTAAGGACTTAAATGCCACAGCAAAATTTAAGCTGCACGGAGTTTTAAGACGCTCATCAATTATTACAAAGTCTCATTTCGAGTCCGTACAAATGCGTCACTGGGATTGTATTGTTCTTTAAGCAAAGAAAAAAAAAAACGAAGCAACTTTTTATAGTTTCTAAAAATGCCTTGATTGGAATGATATAACTATAACTGCCTTTCCCGGACGGCTCGTTCCTTCATGACGACTTGCTTCACTGTGGTCACAGTTACAGGTGAACAACTAAACAGTAGGCCTATCTAGCTGGTTGGAAGTATTTGACCGTTTTCGCACCAAATTATGAACTTGATTGCTTTTCTTGTATGGTACCACTCGCATAGAAGTAAGTCTCAGACAAGCGACTGCTTAATCCCTTGCTAACTAAGCCACTATATACATTCGCCGATTGGTAACCGTTTCACACTATATATAAGAAAAGATGAGGACACCAAAACCTACAAACATTAGGTTAAAAAATAGTACCTCAAAAGGAAAAATACTTCCAATCCAATGAAAATGCTGTTTCGTGGAGAACTACCGTGTTTGGAGACTTACAGGACAACCAAACACGGTAGAACATAAGATATTGTACGCCCTCTATAACCAGAGGCTATAAGGATATGAGAAATGGACACGAACCTATACCAGAGCCATACACGACTGATTATATTTGCTTTGTAGTCAAGAAACCAACTAAAACAATCAAATTTAAAATTCTTTAAATAATTTACTGTTGTGGATTTATCAATTTCTGTTTTAGTTTCACGAAATACTGTATAAAAACAAACAAACGTTTTTCAATATTTGCGTGGACGCAGTAAAAGGAGTTTAAATATTTAAGACCTTTCTGGTCCCCTGGTGGGTTGATTTTGACAGTTGTTCTATAAGCCCGTTATTCTCTATGACAGAGAATATAACATTATGTGTGTTTATGCATTTTCGAAAAGCTTGGATACTATTTACGAATATGGAAATTAGGTGAGGATCTATAATAATTACCTGACATAAATTAGTTTATCAAGAAGAATTGCCCTTGAACGAAAAAATGGGCGTCATCTTTTGGAAATTTTGTTTAGAACAATTCCAGTAGACATATATTTTTCTGTTAAATCTGAGAAAATCGTATAAAAATACAAAACATTTCTTTCGGAAAACACTTAAAAACATGTGCATATAGGACAAACGTCATAAAAAATGAGGCAGTCTTTTGGTGCCTATTGTTTTGCTCAAAATGCGACAAATTTGAAGTCTCAGCGATGAACCGTCTTTGAGACATAACCAAGCTTCTATATACCCGTACTATATTCTGCCAAATGAGTCACACGTTATAGCTCCGGCAATCGCGGAGGTGGTTTTTAGGTGTATTTTTTTCCCGGTATTCCCGCAAGGAACAGTTTGAAATGGACAATCTTTCATCATATAAGTAAAATACCTCCGAGGTAAACCCAAATCAAGCAAACAAACAAACATAAAGGGACCCCCATTTCGCGTGGCAGTTAGCCAGGCGAGAAAAGAACAAACTTAATAAAGAAATTTAGATTCGCTATCATTAGAGAATAAAACGTATATATGTGCAATGTCTAACAAAAAAGTATGAAAAAAATTGAGCCTTCATTAAAACTTATTTCCAGACAATCGATGTAACTTTCCTGGTAGTACAAAAATAAAAAAATATTTCATATTAATTGTGAAATTAGATGTGCTTTAGTTCGAATCTTAATCTGTGAGCGTTCTTCTAAGTGTGAGCCGCCTTCACCATGCACACGCTTACAGATCAAGACACTTCAGTCGTCCCTTTCTTCAACTGCTGCGGTGGAACTTTCTTTTCAGTACTGCAGTGGACATTTCCTTTCAGTAGTGCAGATAACTTTTCCTTTCAGTACATCAGTGGATCTTTCGTTTCAGTACTGCAGCGGGCCTTTCTTTGCAGTCCTGCTTCAGACCTTAACTTTCAGTACTGCATGCAGCGGAGATTTCCTTTCAGTACTGCAGATAACTTTTCCTTTCAGTACATCATGCAGATCAATGGATATTTCATTTCAGTACTGCAGCCGGCCTTTTCTTGCAGTACTGCTTCATACCTTAACTTTCAGTACTGCATGCAGCGGAGATTTCCTTTCAGTACTGCAGATAACTTTTCCTTTCAGTACGTCAGTGGATCTTTCATTCTTTCATTTCAGTACTGCAGCAGGCCTTTTCTTGCAGTACTGCTTCAGACATAAACTTTCAGTACTGCGTGCAGTGTACATTTCCTTTAAGTACTGCAGAAAACTTTTCCTTTCAGTTCATCAGTGGATCTTTCATTTCAGTACTGCAGCGGGCCTTTTCTTGCAGTACTGCTTCAGACCTTACTTTCAGTAATGCATGCAGCGGACATTTCCTTTCAGTACTGCAGATAACTTTTCCTTTCAGTACATCTTTGGATCTTTCATTTCAGTACTGCAGCGGGCATTTTCTTGCAGTACTGCTTCAGACCTTAACTTTCAGTACTGCGTGCAGCGGACATTTCCTTTCAGTACTGCAGAGAACGTTTCCTTTCAGTATATCAGTGGATATTTTATTTCAGTACTGCAGCGGACCTTTTCTTTCAGTACTGCAGCTAACTTTTCCTTTCAGTACATCAGTGGAACCTTCATTACAGTACTGCAGTGGGCCCTTTCTTGCAGTACTGCTTCATTCCTTAACTTTCAGTAATGCATGTAGGCGATATTTCCTTTCAGTACTGCAGATAACTTTTCCTTTCAGTACATCGGTGGAACCTTCATTACAATACTGCAGCGGGCCTTTTCTTGCAGTACTGCTTCATTCCTTAACTTTCAGTAATGCATGTAGCCGATATTTCCTTTCAGTACTGCAGATAACTTTTCCTTTCAGTACATCAGTGGAACCTTCATTACAATACTGCAGCGGACCTTTTCTTGCAGTACTGCTTCAGATCTTACTTTCAGTAATGCATGCAGCGGACATTTCCTTTCAGTACTGCGTATAATTTTTCCTTTCAGTACATCTTTGGATCTTTCATTTCAGTACTGCAGCCGGCCTTTTCTTGCAGTACTGCTTCAGACCTTAACTTTCAGTACTGCATGCAGCGGACATTTCCTTTCAGTACTGCAGAGAACGTTTCTTTTCAGTACAACAGTGGATTTTTTATTTTTGTACTGCAGCGGGCGTTTTCTTGCAGAACTGCTTCAGACCTTAACTTTCAGTACTGCGTGCGGCGGACATTTCCTTTCAGTACTGCAGAGAAATTTTATTTTCAGAACATCAGTGGATATTTTATTTTAGTACTGCAGCGGGTCTTTTCTTGCAGTACTGCTTCAGACTTTAACTTTCAGTACCGTAGCATAGACTTCCTTTTAGTAATGCAGATAACTTTTCCTTTCAGTACTGCAGTGGATATTTCATGTCGGCAGACCTTTCATTCAGCACTACAGCAGACATTTTCTTCCAGTTTTACGTCAGTCGTTTTCTTACAGTACTGCAGTGGACCTTTTCAGTGTTACAGAAAATATTTCCATTGAGTTCTACAGCGGGCTCATATCAGTTGGGCCAGTGGCTCAAAAGAATATTAGTGGCTAACACTAGATTAAATCACTAATAGCAGCTTAGAGATAGACCTTCAACATGTCATCAGATAGTGGATTAATTTTAATAGCGCTTCGAGCAGCCTGCCCCCGTGTAACAGACCTGTCAGTACCAGCACAGTCTTATTCCCACTGTGCATCACGTCTCTAGTATCTTTCTATATCATTTTATATGTATGTAGGCCTACCTTTTGCTAGATAATCGAATTATATAATTATATACTGCAGAAGTACTTTTCAAAAAGTAGATATCACCCTTTTTATAACACACTTTAATCGTTTGTCTTTTCCCTGTGTTTAACTTTTAAATTTTATACTTACTCTAAAAACACATAATACTTAATTAATTTAAATTAAAAAGTCTTAGATGGATTCAGCTTTATTTTCTGTAAGCTAACAGTGCATGAACAAATACTGCATCTATTACCAAGTTCTTTTGTCAACGTTGACGCCATATAACCAGCTGTTATGCTATTATTATTTTATGATATGGAGCCAGGGTCGGCAAACATCAAACTTTAAGGGAAAGAAAGACACAGAAAAAAAGATATATACACAACGATCGGTTTTATCCAATAGACAGCCGTTCTATATTTAATAGACATACATCCCCATTTTGGCCTACATGCTGCAAACTTTCCGGTGTAATCATAATCAATACTAATCATACGCACTTCATTCACCATTCATTGTCGTGAATAATGAATTGAGCCTGCGCGGAGTAAAATTAAGGATTTAACAAAAGTAAAATGGCATTTGGATGTTGACATTGAACTATATGTTACATATTATCGGAGCGAATCTCTACCGACGTATAGCCTTCAAGTTCTAAACATCTAAACAATAATACAATACTTGTTTAAGAGACTATATTGTTTCGCAGTTTATTTGAACATCGATTTTGTTAGAGCCATTATGGGTTACAGAAAATGATATCGACTAAACGCAACACCGTGACCACCTGGTCCGGGTAGGAAATATCTGTTTGAGTGGAGAATAACAAGATCTCATTTCAGTACCGAGCAGTTGGATAACTTGGATTTGAATGGATATTATTCTGATACCGGCTAGCTAGATGTAATGTTATTTTAGGTACATCGACAATTAAATTGCAAGTAATCATGTTACAGTTACGAGAGCCGTCAGTCTTCCTTGTACATGGAAGCGTATAGTATACAGTCGTATTCATTACTATTCAACTGCATATGATGTGTAAAATGCTATAAAAACAAACAAACATATAAAACAGCGAATGAGTGAACTGAAAGCACGTGACCGAGGGCCAATATAATGGCAAAGGACAAAATGCGATTTATAAAAAACACAAAATCATAATTGACTTAATTTTGTTTACTTTTAATATGTGTATTGCTCTTGAGTAGTAACTTTGACATTTTATACTCCGTCCGAACAATAAATGCATTCAAAACCCCAACAAACAATTAAAAAAGGATTTGACTGTTGTTTCTAAATTTCAAAGTTTAATACATTAGTGTTTCAAATGTACACGATGGATTTGACCGCTGATGTGATCATTTATTAACCTCGCATTTTTTAATCAAAAGATTTCTATACGCGCCTTCAAGACAATTAATCTATTAAAAACAACACTTTACAAAAACAATTTAAAAAAAAAATCATCCAAATTTTAAAGTTTCATTCATATAAGGTTAAAATCTACTTTCACCAACCAATGATTAAATAGATTTTCAACATTGCATTCTTATTTATAAATAGAAAAACTATCTATATACGCCTTTGGAACAATAAATCTATTAAAAATAAGTATAACATTACCAATGTTTTTTAGATTTCAAAGTTTATTTAATTTGTTGTCAAAATCTATACCATGAACTTTCACGTCTTTGTGGAGGTTTAAGCCCCTATCTAGCAAACAGTATTAGATTATTTTTCGATGAAAAATCAGATTTTTAAAACTTTTATTAGTCATTGAAAATGTATTCTGTTGATTTTAACCCATAATACAACTTAATGTTAAATTTCGAAAAAGTTCAGTTTTATTTTGCCTGTCGATAGTTATTGTTAATAGATTACGCCTAAACGTTGTAAAGGCGTACAAATATGATTTTGGCTATAAAGAAGGCGATATTAAAAAGTTATAACATTATGCTAAAAATGTATTGTGACACCAGTCATGTAACAAACGTTAAAATTTCAACTAAAAATGTATAATTGTTTTGTGTTAACATTTACTATTTAAACTAGATATAGTTAAATTTATGTGAAAAAAATGTGATTTTTTAAAATTTAATAACAGTATTGTTTGAAAGTACGTTGTGTAGATTCAAAGCAACTTATACATCTAATAAATCCTTCGTCATAAAAGCGTATATATATAGCCGATGTTTGATGAACAAAAAATAAAGACCCCCTCCGCCCCCCCCCCCCCCAAAAAACGACAAAAAATAAAAAAGCGAAGTTAAAAACATTACACTTTTAGGATTTTTGTTTACATCTGGGGTGCAAAAGTATAAGATGGAAGACTAAGATGGAGTTGGGTATCGCGTCCATATAAGCGATCCTATAAGAGGACAAGAGTAGTCTCCCTTAGCCTGTTGCAATTTTATGATCTTCAAAGTTAGACAGTAGTAAAAATGGTGCATTGTTTTTTGCCGTTCTGAAAACTTCTCTTTAAACTATTAAAAATGCAAAAGGTCTGACCATGGGACCCCTGAATCAAATTTAAAAAATTGTAAGCCGATTGATTACTTAGTGTTTTACGCCACATTCAGCTGTATTTCAGCTACACTTTGGCGTGAACATATAGTCAAATTCTTCTATCTAAGGTTCTATATTTAAAGATAAATTCCAAAGCCGATTTAACACCCGGAATATTATATTTGTTCATATTTATTGGAAAGCTTGGATAGTCTGGATAACAAATATATAGACTCGTTGAAGATCCAGTAAAAAATTGAATTAATATTGGCAGAAAAAATACAGTGCGTTTTGGGGATTTATTTCCCAGAATGTATTTACTATAACAACATAAAAAATAGCTTATCAAATAGAGTCGCCCTTGAACTGAAACAACCTGCCTCGTTTTTTTTTAAATTTTGCTAAGAACGATTCCAGTGGACTATTTTGTCTGCAGCAAAATCGTATAAAAAATAACAAAAAGTATATCTTTCAGAAAAACCTACATTCAAACGCAACACAATTGGATTTTCTCCAACAAGCAGTTTGCGAGAAATAAGCAAGTTTCTACTCAGAATTTGCCAAAATCTGACATTGGCATTTAGAGAAATGACTGACATTCATTCTAAATTTGACAGAACAGCATGTGGGTGCGCCTGTCAATATATAAATATTGAACATAGTGTGGGATAAGGCTGCAATATACGGTACTATTGAGAAGTAATAATAATTGTCTATATCTTGTCTCTTAAATGACAAGACCACCCAAAAAACGTGTTTTCTACACAAGTAAACATTTTTCTGTCAAATGCAATACAAAAATTCTGATGCTCCTAACCCGATCATAACTCTAGTTATTATCCA
>JAQQZZ010013246.1:0-11463 GCA_030265115.1 Mopalia vespertina | reverse complement strand
AACACATACAGGCATGAATATGCTAAAATTATGTAATAACGGCCATTTCGTTTAACGGAATTTGGTGAAATGCAATAACATCCGTCGTCTTAACAAAAGGAAGCTACATACTAAGTTTGAAGATAATCGGTGAATTTGTTTTCAAGCTAGCGTGATCACAAACATTTGGGACGGACGGACACCGAGTAGCATTTCTAAGTCCCCCCATACTATAGTAGTGGTGGACAAAAACCCGCTGTATTATGAACGTATAAATATTCATGTTGTTCCGGCTTTCCTCAAATTGTGAGCTTCCGGGGCCTTGGTGGCCTGTGGGCTTTTGCTAGGTTTTGGTGTTAGAACCATTAAATGACTACCATAGATTTTTTTTTATAGCTTATAGTCTTTAGCGGGTCAATAATATCCAGTAACAAACCCATTTAGATATTTTTTGTCCAAAATATACGTCCGGACCTCAATCATTTGTCTAAGATTCTGTTGCATTGTTCTCTCTGTATATACATGTAGTAGTAATACCAGTAATATAAACGAAAAGCTTTAAAACCTCCAATTGCAGCGGTACGAAATTCCAATTGTTTGGTCAGGCTTGCACAATTTCACCCTTGCCTCAACTAGCAAGGAAAACGTGGCAAACATTTAATTGGACTATTGTAAAAATCTGCAAGAAATCGTAAATTTGTTTCTAAATCACACCCATCGCAACAAGCAAGCATGGTGCCATGGTCTGTGATGATATAAGGACTAGTAATGGGGCTAGGCGTGTATATCTACATGTACAGCCTACTTGTCATCTCTTATTTAGACCTCTGCTTACTTTTCTAATCAAAGCTCCAATATGATAGGGTGGTGTGAAGATTTCATTAGAAAGTAGCTGTAAAGACAAGGTAGGAATTGAAGAGAGGCTTGATGCGACGATCTTTCCCCCTTGCCTCGGAAAGATGAACAAAGGAGGCTTTATCTGAAGGGTGGCCAAGAGAATTTTTGGGTCCCATACCAAAATTGAAATCCATTCAACCGATCAATTTCACTATATCTGTGTGTGCTGCAGAGCAATATACATTTGAGTCCTCCATTTTATCCGTGAAACTGAAGTGTGCACTCACTCAAAAAAGTACTCAAAGGGTCAAACTTCAGAGAGTTATTACACTGCAGTAAAATATCACTTTTATGTGTGAAAAAAATCCTGATATTTCATTGGTATATAAACAACAAAAGCAAGTAATATACAAATTAATTTGCGTTAGCTTATACGGATATTTCCACCACAAAGAGGACATCGCACGAACAAACAACAAGAATAAGGATTTCCAATGCAATTTATTTTTTCATAACATGCACCCAATGTTAACAGCATTATGTAACAAGCACATCGACTCATTGGAGACACTACAATCAGTTTGTAAAATACACAAAAATTTGAGATGTGAAGGACAAAGCCATTTTAATATTACCAAGAAGACGATATGATATTAAAATTCACAACTTAATCAACCTTAAATTCACAATTGGGTGTTGAAAGATATTTTTAAAGATATTTTCAAAATAATTTCTGCACATGCTTGAGAAAGCTTAAATGTAACAGATAAGAGGTTATAATCTAAACAATCCATGTTTTTTAGTCTGTCAATACATAATGTCAGAAGTCTATCAAGCAGAAGTATGAAACCAGCCATTTACCCAGTCTCAACGATATTGTGATTAGGCCAGCGCTGATTGTGATAAAAAGCGCCCTATAGCTGTGTGGAATCATGGGTAAATCATGCTATAGCTATTTCTACCGCTACGCAAAGGTTATATTTTACCCATAAGGCCTCAGTAGATTTTAACACTCAAACTGCGTGAAACGAACGAAATCCACAATTACTTGCACAACGGGTCATATTGCACTATGAATGTCCTTTGAAAATCACAATGCCGTTGACACTGGGTAATGGCTGGTTTCATACTTCAGCTTCTGCTTGATAGACTTCTGATAATGTTAATGTGCAGTAGTGATCTGACAGACCATCCGATATCCGAGTTTTACACCTGTACAGTGACTTGCTAGTAAGTGGTGGTGGCCATTAGGACTGGGCAAACCCAACTAGCTGCTACTCAAGACTTGATACACAAGCTCATTGTGCTGCTGCACTGTATCTATGAATTAACTAGCCTGTACCCACCATAACGACTCGACACACAAGCTCATCATGCTGGTGCCTTGACATGTGCACTGTAGCTTGTATCTATGATTTAACTAGCCTGTACCCACCATAACGACACACTACATATAGCTGGTACTTGTGAATTGACATGCTAGCTGGTACCTAAGTTGAACACCTAAAGCAAGGCGACAGAAGATAGTACTTAAAGACTGCATGTACAATTAATGTGTAAGAATTATATCTATGATACGATGAAGACAGGGGGGGGGGGGGTGAAAATAATGTAGGAACACTCTATAACATACATATATATTAAACAACAGAGGTACATTAATTAGCACATGAGTCTTTAACTCAACACACAAAATGGTTGAATAAGATAAAGTAAAAATTACTGATGTTACACAAAATAGACATTATGTATGGCTATGAACAGCTTACTCAGCACAAAAAGCTTTTCACTTCACATATAGTTTTATTACTTTACAGAGTATAGATGACCTGTTACAGGCCAATTGTAAACCTATATGTACACAATATTTACAATGACATGGGGTGAGAATGTACATAATGAATTAATGGGGTAAGAACTCTTAGCTTGGTTTGTCGCTAAAATACTAAATGCAATAACAAAGCTTAATGCCTATGACGAATCCTAGGCAAAAATAATAAAACAGAATTGTGTAGAGAAAAATAATTGTAACATTATTTTTTTTAAAAATTGTAGATTCAAATTACTACCAAAAATGTTGGCCACAATGAAATGCAGCAAAGAGGTGAAAAGAGCTATGAGAATGAATCAGCACTAATTAAAGAAGAGAATGATCTTTAAACAATGAGTATATACAGGGTTAACAATGGCTACTAAAAATACAGAGATCATGTGAACAGCAGCAGTTACAGAAGCACAGTTATGCCACACATACCATACAAGTTGCTGTTTAATAATATTTTTTATGTTTGTAGGAGCGCGCGTTATTAGAGGATGTTCGTGTTGAGTAAGCCTGACTGTGTGCTGCCCCTCTTGCTGTCTGAGGTTTACCAGGGAAAGGATGGTTCGAGTTGGTCACAGGCTGTGGAGGAGGAGGAGGGACAGCCCCTGATGAGTAATGGGGCAGTCGCGTAGGGGCATGGGCTGAATACTGGTTATGATTATAACTGGGTTGGCCTCCAAGCCGTGATCGCTGCGGTCCAGAGCTGTAACTATTAGGCTGTTTGCTGTTTGGCCTCTGGAAGGGCCTCTGCTGGGTTTGAGGCGTACAGTATACAGGTTGATGTTGAAGAGGACTTTGAAGTCGAGACGAACTATTTATATCACCACTGTGATTTGGTGCACCACCTACAAAATAAAGGGGAATTGTTAACTCTTCACATGACGTGATTAACAGAACACCTGATGATTTTAACAATGTAATCAATCCTAAAATTGTCAGATGTGATGAGTAACTTAAATGTTTGAACATGTTGTCTTTAGCCAAAGAGAGCTTTTGAACAGAAAAATGTTAGGGAGCGTCTAAGGAAACTACTAAAGGCAGACCTGCCAAGCCTGTAAGAACTGTATGTATTAGTAATTGTTTTTTGGGAGAATTTTCTTACCTGTATGTGTATTGTTTTCATACAGCATGGCATATAATTAAAATTTTAATGTGTATTCTTTTTTGGTGTATTCAACTTAAAATCTGTGTACAAAATGCTCCAGAATACATCGGATAGGCAAGCAATGTAGATTATCCACATAAGCTCCATCGGAAACCTAACAAGGGTATTTTTTTAATCAGCAGGGCCAATACTCAATTGACTAAGCTACAGAGGCTCAGGATAGATTGAACAACATTTTTTCCCATGTAAAGAATGCTAATCAGGCATTCCAGAAACCAATCACACAAGGACAGTAAAGCAGCATTTTTTTTATAAGTGGAAGTTACTCTGAATAGGTTTTTTCAGTGTGGTTAAGTTTGGAAAATCTGTTTTCTGGTATTTGTATATTACTTACATAAACAATATACAAAATTAAACATTTCTCTTGGAAAGAAAGCTATTACACTAAACTTGTGTTTTAATGAAAGAATGTGACACAACTATGATAAAGTGCTCTTCAACTCATGATCAAAATTCTGTTATAGCTTATTGCAATCGTACCACCTACTTTGAAACGGTGGTCCAGAAGCAGGATGTTTATTGGCCCCATTTGGAGATTGATTAAAGTTGTGTGGTGATTGACTTCTTGGAGTGGGGTGGATGGGAGAGGGATGGCTAGCAGTACTTGAAGCATTATGAGTCTGGGCCGGGAACCCTGTCAATGACATCAAATGAGGGATTGGTGTCCCAGGCATGGTAGGCCCCAATCTTGGTTGTACAGCTGCTGGAGAATGTGGAGGCAGAACAGGCTGTGCTGCAGACACCAAGTGCCCTCTAGGGTCACCACGAGTGTATCCTATAGGTACTGCTGCTACACGGTTAACTGGAGCTGCTACAACCTCAATACTGGGCTCTGTTGGAAAACAAACAAGCATTTAGAGAAAGTAAAAGTATTTTTACAAACTAAGCTGAATAACCATTGCATTTCATTGCATGTACTGTACACATAAAATTTAAAAATATAGAAACATGTTTATACATTTACAAGCCGAAGGTTAATTATTTATTTGTTTGATTGGGTTTTAATGTTGTACTTAAGAATATTTCACTTATATGACGACAGATAGCCCGAACATTGGGCTTATATGTTTGCCTTTTTAAAAATAATTCAGACATTCGATTTGGCAAACACTTAGCCTAAATGCTGTTTTTCACCTGATCTTGATATGGCCTGAATTTTAGCCCATGTTTTGCATAAACGGACAGCACAAACATTTACTGTCTCAATTTTGTTTGAGTTCAAGTTGATTTAACTACAAATATTGACCCATACTATTTGGTCAGATGACAAAAAATTACTGTCATTATCCAATTTTTTCACCATATTAGTATTCCTGGCTGTTTGAAAGAACATATTTTGTTTGTTTGTTTGATTAGGGTTGTTCTGATAACTCATACTCAACGGTATTTCACTTATATGAAGATGGATTGACCTCACCATAATTATGGTGGAAAACCAAGAGGAAACCTAGTTAAAACCACACCCAGATTTGCCAGAGCCGCATTGTGTGACTCACTCATATACCGGACAGACCCTAACCCATGAACGGCAAATCAAAGTAATATGGAATTTATAAGGCAACAACCAATATTGATCAATCGATTTAAGTTCAAGTGCTTTTCATTTTTCATATGTTGGGGTGGTATCCCATTAAATGGCACACTATTACCTTTGACCTTGTAGATTGTTTGACCTATAAGATTGTTTCGATTGTTTAATTGGGGTATAATGTTGTACTCAACGGTTTTTCACTTTTATTAGATGAAGATGTGTTGACCATTTCCAGTGGAAATTTTTATCAAATTTGATCGTAAAATGTTGAATGATTCTAGAGAAGCCCAGGAAACTAAATTATGGTGCATTTTTACCTTTGATATGGAAAACAGCAAAAGGTACAACTTGAGTAGCTGACTAAAGTACATATAAAGTTTTATCGGATTCCTTGGATATAAGTGTAGCATAAGGACTCCATTTGATCAATACTTCATTCCACACATAGTCTTAGAATGGCTGGTAAATGTAGCAAGTTTGTTAAGCATGAAGCATGGACTCACCCATAAGCTGTCCTGCAGGGGGTTGGGGAGGCGCGCTGCTGGGGGGAGGTGGAGGTGGAGGAGATGGGGAATTGTCTTCCAAACCACCTCTCTTTTCTGTCCAAGCAGAAGTAAAATAAGAGGAAAATAAATATATAAATAAATGTTAAACATATTATTTGCATTATCAAGCACTATATTAGATGCAAACAAAGCAATTCCCCAACAAAACTTTAATCCTTAAAAAAGGTAACTGCCACCCATTAAAACTCCCTAAAAAGCAATAACAACTGAAGCTACATGTAGCATCAAGAACACTTGTCCGTAAAAAACATCTAACATTTTGAAATATTTAATATCAAAAGGAGTATACATTTTAAAGATTTAATTATTAACTATATTTAATAACAGGATTATACCTTCCACACAATTAAGATGGAGATAAAACCCTAGTATTGCAATAAGAAAGGCTGTCATGATGCCACATTATTTTGTATGCATGCCAAGGTTTGTTTGTTTGTTCTGTCATTGATTGCCTGGCAATACCAGCCATTATGTTCAAATACTACAGTTCTCCAAAATAGTTTTCTTTAAACTAGCTTAAATTTGCATATAGCATTAAGTCAATTTATTTGCTTTTCTTCAAGAACTGTGCGCAAGTCAATCGTAAATATTGTTTTAATGTATTAACACTCCTTGAAACTAATATGAGTATGGAACGGTGAAAGGACAATTTTATTAAATCTGTTTGTATACAAAAGAAAAAGATGAGATGAGGGTGTCCTAAGTTTGACATCAACACTGACATACCCACATTGTCAATAGATTGATTCAATGAAGCTTTAATTTGAATGAATTACAAATACCCACTTTTATCATATGATTCAGACCGGCCTACCTTAAAAGTATTTTCTTACCATTATGTGTATTTTTGAGATACAGCCTAGCATTTTAACTTCTGTGTGAATATTAATAGCAGATTGGTGAATTCAACATAAAAATACACAAACATAAACACGCCTCAAGGAATTTTGCCTGACCTGGCATGAGGGCAAGCGTTCAGTTAAAACAGTACATTCATCATTTAAGATATGACATCAATTTAAGCGTTATGTTTTAGCCTAGGTTTAGTGTTAGATTTAGTATATACCCTAACCCAGTACTAAAAAGTCATGTTTTGTCTTACAAAACCGACATGCCATTACAATGATGGCGCCTCTATTTCCCAAAGCAAACCAAATAAAATTTGACAATACAGTTTAGATATTCTTGGCCTATATTATGCTCACTTTTGCTTTAACCACCTGACAACAGGTGTGGTTTGTGCCCAGGATAGCCAAATCAATTAGGTCATGTAATTTGGGGTCTTTCAGACTGCTGTGGTTTACATGTATGTCGTACTTAAGGCTGGGGCTGTTTAACAGGCTGTCTAGAAACAACTCAAAGATTTGGAATGGATAGTTAAAAGTAAATATTATAATTGCAATCCTCGACAAAGGTGCCTTTTTTTGTCAGGGGCTATGACAAGAAGATTTGTACCTAATCCTGATTATTCCATAGGGACAAATTTATTTTCATAGAAGTTGATGAGTAAGTGTAGGCCTTTATAACATCCATAATAAATGGTTGAGACAACGGCAAATTTAATAACATAACAATCATACTGATAAGCTAAAAGCAGCTAGACACTGTTAAGAAAGTCACAATAGCAAAGTGGTAAAAGACTAAATGTAATGATTGAAACAGCTGTCTTAGACAAAAAGATAATAGCAAAATTAAGGAATGTCTGAGCAGAAAGTGGACTAACCGGGGCTGCTCTCTTCTTCATCACTGTCTTCCAAACCAAACTCCATACGAAGTCTGTCAGTCAGGCTCAATTTCTCTCCCCTTGGTCGCCCAGGCCACCGCACCTCTTCATCTTTACCAACTGGTGATGAGAAACCATCTGAGAAAATAACAGAATAATAAGCTACAGTTATGTATATTCAATTTCGTAAGTCTTATGTTATTCTAAACGAAGATCCAGAAACACACTTAGTAAAGGAAAAGCTTGGAGGAGACACTTGACACAGTTGAACATATTTTTTTCAGGGACAAAAAAGGGTGGAAACAATAGCTATCCCTGAGCTTAAAATTAGGGCATAAAATTTTATCCCACTACTTCAAAAGCTCTACAATATAAACAACAAATGTAATATGATATCGTATGGTATTGAATTAGCTATATGCACTTTAAATTTGTATTTTGATATTTTCACAATTTTTTCTTGTGGAGGTCTGGAGCACATACCCTTTGAGTCTGGCCTTCCTGGGCTTGAAGGGTCAAAGAAAGGCAGTGGTGCTAATGTGGGTGTGTTCCCTCCTTGTGGTGGAGTGACAGAGCCTCCCCCATTACCCGAGTTCAATGATAGACACAATGATGTGCTACATCCGTTACCCTTTGTCTTTAACCGCTTTCTGTATTCCAATAAACTCACCTGTAATCAGACATTCATAAAGTATTAACTAACACATTGAGTCACATACTGTTGTATTTTAACAGTGACAACAAAAGATCTGAAACAGTTAATAGCAACAGTTCCTTTAAGAATTTATATGTCACTAGTATAAGCATACTTAAACCATAGCTTGGATTACCCAATTTTACAAACTATGATTGAATTTATTGTATTTTTTAAATAGTGTTTATTATAACATTTAACAAGCATTTATTTGCAAAAGCTGTCGACTTTGATAAGTAGCTGACTTGAATGAAACAGACAACGTATTGATGTAAACTATGCTTGTTTGTTTGATTGGGGTTAAACGCCACAGGACAATTGCAGGACGGTATACAGACATGACAGAGATCAGGTTCATGTTGTCCATTAGTTCTGAGAGGAACAGGAAGCTCCAAGAGGAAACCTGGTAAAAGTACAGCATTTTTGTCGGAGCCACATGCTGGGACTCATGCATCGGATATTTCACAGCTGGGAACCTGTTTGACTGGGTTTTTTTTCACCTGGATGAGGCACCCTCAGTACACGTACCTCATGTGGGGTCCAACTTTCACCATCCCGTTTTCCGCGCAAATTTACATTTTCTTTCATAATAACAGGAGGTTGCAGAGAACAAGTTTAATTCTAAACTTTCATTTTCATACTCTGTCGGACTGGAAGACAAACGTGACTGTTAATCCCTGTAGATGTGGGCAGTAAACTAATTTCTAGATTTGTTTTCCAAACTCGTTTACATTAGTTTTAGTAGTATAAATGTAGGAGTGATATATTCCAGCTCTTTATGGAAGATTATATACATTACCGCATTTTGGTTGAATGTTATTGCTGCACAAAACTAACCTTCTTTTTGGTTGGCCCAGGTGGAGGTGGTGGTTGAGGTGGGGGAGGGGGTGGCAGTGGGGGTGCTGCAGATGTAGAATCGGCAGACATTACAGTCATTGAGCTGTTTAAGTGGGGAGGGGCTGTATGCTCTGAGGTGAGAGAGTGACTTATTGAACTGTCACAGGCTGCCGGAACAGAAGATGTCTCTCCTACAACACCAGACAATAGTTCTAAACCTTCAGCCGTAACTGAGGACACCTGTTCACGATAAGGCTCTGAAACAGTACTTGAAACACCCGGAGAAAATGTATCAGTTTGGTCAGAGCATGTACCTGTCACAGAGTGTAAGGTTAAACCCGACTGAGACGTACTAGAGACTGCTGGATCATACTCTGGTTGGGCTGGTTCTGTACTCTTAGCAAGTACGTTTATTTCAGTCAATTTCTCATGAGCAGAACTACTGCTGCTCTGAGCCACATGTAAATTATCATTTTCCGGGCAAGCTACATTTAATTGTAGATTCCCACTTCCAGATGAAGCACTCACAAAACAATTAACATCACAATTAAGGTTAGTCCTAACAGGGAGAGGTTGGTGGGAAGGGGTGGTACACGAAACTTCCCCTTTGGCACTCAAAAGACAACTGCTTGCCTCAGCAGAGTCACAACGTGCAAAAGTTCCATCGATGTTGCTACCCTGATTGTCTTGGCTAACACTGCCAACAATATCTAATGCAGCAGTAGAGGACGGTTGTGCCTGCATACGGTGAATTTCCTCTCCGACGTTTTGTGCGCTTTCACAATTTACCGTCACAGCACTTGAAGATGTATCAGCACTACATGGTAGGTCACTACTGGCAATTTCTGTAGAACTACAAATACCACTATCTTTTTCCACATTTAGTGTCAATGATACAGAGTTAGAAGACCCAACATCACTGTCTTCTTTATTCATATTTTGTTTTATGTTCTCATCAATTAAGTGGCTGCTTTCTGGCAGCACACTTAAAGCAACATCGTTCGTGACTGAAGGGTTTTTGACACAACTTTGTGAGCTCACACTAGTAGAGTTCGTCACAGACTCATTACTGTTCACAGACTCACCACCAACAGACAATTCACTTGAATTCCCCTGACCTTTACACAGGTCACCACTTTCAGAAGGTTCCACTTGAACTACATGCTCAGATGTAGGACTTTGACTACAGACATTTGGTTCATTGTAAGCAGTTAATTCTACTGAGTCTGTTTGTGTCTTCACAAGTGAGCTGCCTGTATTACTGTCAACCTCCATTGAACTATCAACCACAGAATCTTCCAAAACTTTCTCCTTCAATGTAGATGGTTTAAGCTCTATATTGGCCTCAGTTTTATCAGCAGTTGTTTCATGGTCCATAGGTTCTTCCTCACCTTTCTCCTAAAAGTTAAAAAATATTTGAGAGACTACAATTAACTGAAGGAAATGAATGTACTATTTTTCTTAAAATCCGTATACAGAGATGCCTATCCAAGCTGAAGAAAACCAGTACTCTGAACATATTTTTTTTCAGTATTCTTGAAAAGTGTTCAGTAACAACACAAAATCTGAGACGTCATTGGTAAACAAACACTTTCTTTTGCGATTCAGCTCACAAATGTCTCATCATAATATTTATCCAATGGGAGAAAAATAGGCTATAATTTTGCATAAACTAATGTATATTAGACTTGCAATATTCTTGGAAAAGTAGGCCTATAGTTAGTCTACTTTCACAATACAAAATGAATTAAGGATTGTTTAAAAAAAATCTAAAAATTAAAAAAAATATTAAAATAAGAAAATGGTTGTTTCATAGTTTTACAGCTGCTCATATATACGAGCCCTGTGAGAATAAATACAAAAATCATCATAAATTGTAATTCAGGTACTCAAACTGTGCAAATAAATGACACTGAAACGAATGAGTGACCAAGGAAATTCTACTATGTCCGATTACGACCAGACACTATCTAAAATGCGCTTTTCCCAAAGTCACAAAAATTGGACACTGACCAATATTTCATAGATATCGATCAATCTGCAAATTTACTATCGCTATAAATTGACACATGTAACATCCTTACAGCCATAGTAGGTATAGTACCCAGTTATTCCGTTATGTAAATATTTAAAGAGATTAAGTCCTTCCAATGTTAAAGTCATTCTGGTCGTAGGCATAATCCTTTGTCTCAGTTGAGCTAAGGGTTTAGATGTAATGATCTAAATGGCCTACTGTAGTTTGCGTTTCTTCATGTCTGAAATGTTGAGTGGTTTCCCATTGTACTTTGTGAGTGGGGTTGAAACCACTC
>JAQQZZ010013235.1:0-11463 GCA_030265115.1 Mopalia vespertina | reverse complement strand
CCCACAATGCATCCTGCTACTTGAGATACCGCTGTAGGGCAATTACAAGATTTGAAGCCTTCTAACTCAGTAGCTAAACAGAACTAAGCAGCGATATGTCGCATGGTCTATCTATGGCAGTCTATATATAAAGATACCATATGTACGGATGATTGATAATTTATGATATATTGGTCTTTTGTAACTGTACATATATATAAATTACTTCTGTATGTGACGGCTGACAGTATTCCTGAAGAAATATGTCGAAATTTTGAACTTACAAAATTCATGTTGGATATAAGCTTCAAAAGAAGTTGCATTGCCATGGCATAATAGAGCACCAGTTGTATGCAAATGTTACCTGATATATGAACAAGCTGAGCTTAAAGACGCCTACATTGAAAGCTGGGCGTTTAAATAAATGAATAAATAATTCTACTATTTTAGGCCATATAATTCTCCTATGATGTTTCTGAGGAACACATATAAGGAAAATACTATATTCAATAGACGAAAAACTTGCAGTGTAGCAACTGTTTCACTTCGCCTGACATTAGGTTTTACGAGGATTATATCACGGAAGCGGAGTGAATTATCTGTAGATCTCCAATGATTAGAAGTTATATAAGCTGTAGTTATCCCAGGATATTTTAGTAGGCATGTCGTTGATACATAATTTATTGCATGCTCTTCGCAATAAAATAGGCTATTTACATCCTTATCAATCATCAACTGTAGGAATAACCGTTCCAGTTTCCAATAATGCGTATCACATATGTCAGTGCGCTAAGAAAAGCATGACTTTATTAAAGGGCGCTCTACAATACCTCAGATGTATAGGGTTCGAGATGAGACCTGTTTAACAATACGAACTGGTAAAGCATTGATAGATTGATTGTTTAACGCGGTACTCTAGAGTATTTCACTGATATTAGTTTCACACACATAACCATAACACGCGAAGATTTCTGCTATGGTAAAAGATTAATATTCCTCAAACACTAACGGCTAATAAAATATAGCATGACTTTGTGCTTGGAACTCACAGGCCTTCGTCAGATGGGCTAGTCTGTTAAGAAATTGTCTGTCATAAGGAAATATTCTTGTTAATATCGTGCCGTATTTTAAGTGCATTGTGTTTAATTTATTTAATTTGACTTTCACGATATATTTGTTTAAGCTATCGCAGCCAAAATTTGGCATATATGCCCTACTTTCATTCCCAAATACCACAGACGACCCAGTACAATCACAAGACAAAAAACAACAATGTCACAACATAATGGCAACGTGTTCTTATGTGTGAAAATCGCCTTTTGCCAGCAGTTTACGTCGTAACAACTTCGTGAAATACACCAGAAACTTTATTCGTAGATTCAACAATTCATAATTGATTTCTTCTATAGTCTACAATAGCCGTCTTCTTATATCCATATTCGAAGGCCTGTGGTAACTTATTTGACGACATATTGACGTCATTCCTGCATATGGGAGTCCATGCTTGTGAAGCGCGTGATGTCAATTTAACCACAACACACGTAGAAACCCAGGAACTGGTTTGCCTTCTAGAATATCGCACTACAGGAAACAGTAAATTTATCAACTATATAACTTTTTTTATTCAATCTGGATTAAATAGGTATGCTTCTGGTTTATTTAACCTAATAGATTAGTTTTGTTGGTTGTTGGAAATAATATTGGTATTTTTATGTGTTGTTATTTGGTGTCATATCGAATTAACTGTCACGCCCATATGACCCGGAGGGAATATTCCCTTTAGGCCAACAGCATGAGTTATTCAAGTTTACTTTACGACATCAATACGAACGGTGCGGGTTTTACACCGAGGATGATGATACAATGTAGCGCATAGCGACACGGTGCTTTTTGAGATTATTAACACTTGTATCTAACTAGTTAACTTACGTTTTTGGGAGCCTACCAGTCGCCGGCTTCGTTATTAACTTGTATGAAAGGAAAGATGGGAAACGAACTTTCGCAGTAATTCCCACAATCGAAAAATAACAACAAAGCAACCAAAATAAAACTCACCTGGAATTTTTAACACACCTGCCAGCTTACTGCGGTGTCAGTTTGTAAAACTAAACATAGATGCCCTTGCTGCCGTCAACAATTTGTAATAGGTGTATTCCGCCGTTTCTATGCCACTGCCCATTTTTTTAACTTAGAAATTAACCAGCGCGCTTGGGCAGTTGAGGAGACTTCTGTTCTATGAGACACGCCTCGAAAGCACTAGACTCTTCTTATTTGGAAGACGCGACCTTTGATCCAAGGTAATCGCCAGGCCGTGGGAGATTCAATACATACGCCGGTTTTCCAAACGGACTATATGTCAAAGGCAGACGCAATGGCTGAGCATCAGACGTTTTGATTTGGTAAGGAAATTGTGTATTATTTTCCCATAATAATGGTATAGACTCTTGTGCCCGGATTATATCTGAACTTATAGGAATTGGACCTTGTCACAATTAGGCAACACATTTATAAATAGCTTTTGTCTGAAGGGCTCAATCCAGAATGAACGCTCACTTCTGGGGCTGATTTATGCGTATTTGTTGCTATGCAAGCATCCAGCCGATGATACCTGTCGCCGTAGGTTCTAAATAATTCAGTTTTAGTATTCCACTCAACGATGCGAGCTATTTTATGTCCCTTTAGTGTGGAAATAAATATATTAGTTCTACCTATTCATTCCACTGAATAAAGTGATTCATAGTAGAATGAGAAATCCATTTCGGTAAATGCCATTATAGTGACCTTCATTATATATTATGAGACGGTCCTGTTATTTTAAACAAATAAGGACCTTTGCTTCCTATGGTAATATAACAAATACATGCAGAAGAACGCAGAGTACAGCATTAATATCCACACGTTCCTGTTATTTTATGTCCATTTAGCGTGGAGATAAATATATTGGTTCTACCTATTTACTCTACTGAGTAAAGTGATTCACAGTAGGAGGTGAAATCCATTCCGGTAAATACCACTATAGTGACCGTCCTTATCTTGTTATCAATATACTAGTGTATTATAAGACTTTCCTGTTATTTTAAACAAAAAGTTACCCTTGTTTCGTATGATAACACAACTAATGCATGTAGTACTTTACAAGAACACCGAGCTTAGCATAATTATACACCTGAAGTACTACGCCTAAACACACTTACAAATCAGAAGCAAAATATAGAGGTTTAATATCACAGTTGACAAAGGCACGGTGTACGTCAGTTCGATACAACTTTGAATGCCACAAGTCACACATCTTAAAATAGACATCTATATTTGGAACACAAGATTAAAGAGATCAAGATCTGTCTGGATACAACTTGGCTCGTCATTAACATCGTCGATCGTCTTTGACTTAACACTGGTGAATAAATACCAATTAGGATCGTTTGAAACACTCACAGGAATGTTTTATTAATTGCATGGAGATCCCATTCGTGTTTTGTTTTTAATATGACAACATATTTCATTTCGATGAGGTTACGATAACAATGAATTGGTTCATTTGAACAGCAGCAGGGACGTGAGTTGGGCTGTACAAGAAGAGGTTTTGGCATTATGGTCAATGCGGGCTTTCGTATAAAAAAAGCTTTAATTACGGCGAATACACACAGTAATGGGCTTTCATTTTGAAGAAAAGGTAAAAACATTCTGGACAAAGTATTACGATTCAGCAATCTGCTTCCAGCATATGGGTATATATTTGTATTTTAGAGAAAGAAACTTTTGCTTGTCTTCAGCGGGATTCGAACTCCTGCCTCTGACTAACAGGGCCAGGGTGTATACGTATACATGTTTTCTTCGCTACTGCGGACTATTGTCGAGCCAAGTTGACGTGTGCATATATGTGACAAACAGTAGATCGATTACAACACCTTGTTTGATACAAAATACAACACCTGGAAGAGTTTAGTTCTAAACGCTGAAGGATATTTCTGAGTTGACAGTCTGGGTTTACACCATGAGAACTGTTTATTACTTTGATATAAGAAATTAACACGTCGTTGTAGATATTTGAACACTACCACAACTTTTTAGCAACCTTTTTCTTAGGAACTGGTGTAATGAAAACAACGAATACATAAACAAAGTGAAACATCAATATAGGATACTTCAGGGATTCTATTTGAAGGAAAGACAGACACAGAGAATGTTCTTAATGATATTTTAAATATAGTCTTATAATGCTCCCACGAGGTAACAAAACCTACTATGTCTACTTGCTTGCGTAGGAACCCAGCAGCTACTCATTTATGAAACATAATAATTGTACGTTTAGAGTGATTACTGAAGTTTGTTCAAACTTACGCAAAGATGACATCACGTTGTGAATTAGAGACTGTTACAATACATGGAAAAATCCTTCATAGTGATCATGCATTATGTGAACCATACACATATCTCGATAGAGGTGCATGTACATTGTGCAGCCAGATACAATTGAGGGTCCTAATGCGTCCAAGGTGATGATGAATAATAATACAGTAGATAAAAAACAAGGTCAAATTTGACTGGTTATCAATATCTAACAATGGTGTCGGACCAAAACGTAGGCTATAACAGACAGAGGGAAAAATGATCACCAGGCATTTTTGCTTATTTTAAGGTCCAATATGATGTTCTTCATAACTTTAGGATAATCTTGACTCTTAGTTCTACACATCTCAGAGGGGTCACATATGGGCCATTGGGTCAATAGAGAAACAAAACCATATTTAATTTCTAAAGTCAACTTTATTCATCATGTCTCTAAGAACGGTTCAGTCACGAATTAACATTGTATACATTGACTAGATTGATTGATTGGTTGATTGGTGTTTAACACCGTGCTTAAGGGTATTTCACTTATATGACGGCGATGTACTGCCAAAGGGCATCAACACAACTATAATGTGAAGTGTCATATAAAAATGCCCTGTTGGTTCCATTGTACTGTCCTTAGTCAGAACGCTACATTGCATAGAAATGAATACTACAAATGCTACCAAGGGCCCACGCTATAAGGATTCATCATAGCTGAATTACATGGCTATACATTTTCTATGCTGGTCAAGTACTCCAGCTTGCAATCCAGTGCAATTTCCACAATTCCCTATTTCACCAAATGCTGTTTAAAACTGTCAAAGTTTACCATGACATTTGTCAATTGCTTTCAAACTATATGGTTAAAACCTGCCCACAAACAAACGGTTGTGTACTTCCACGCAGGCAATCCCTACATGTGATAGCTTTTGAAATAATTTCTGCTGGAATGCTGCACTTCCCACAATTTGTATCGGTTTTTATTTGACAAACGGCCCAAAGTCGGCGTATGTCAATTTTGATGGGCCAGTGAGCAAACTGGTCCTTTTGTGCACCTCTACTAGGTAGAAGCCTAACCCTCTTTGAAAGTTGAATTGGATTTGGACTCCCTGGTCTGTCCTGTGGTGGGCTTCCACGCTTCTTGGATGTGTAAACCTCGATCAGCCCGCTTGCTATCTTGGCTTGGAATCTTCAGAGGATAAGTTTGTTGTCTAATGACAGTATAGTGCAATCTCGACGGTAACAAAACCACACCACGCGTTGATTACAGCTAATTGCACAAACTTCCAAAACGGGGAGATATACCACTACGTCCATTCAAACCCATTGAGTCAAATTTGACCTCTGTACCAGCCTGGTGGGTCAATTGTAGCCCCATAAAACAAAACACTATTTTAAATAACTATATATGCCCCCCGTCCCCCCCCCCCCCCCCCCCATTAAGCTTAAACATGTTCACATTTATTCTACAGTATCCTCTGAAGAAGTTTATCAGATGTACTTCTGTAAGGCTAGCCTTCAAATGCAAAATAGATCGGAGTATTTAATGAGGGGTAGCATCAACAAACGCTATCATGGAGGCCGCCATCATTGACTGAAGGCAGAGTGAGTGGAGTGACCTCTATGGCCAGTTACCAGCATTAATATTGGGTGGTTTAATAGTGGTACACTGGGTTTTGATGGTAGCAAAAACAAAATGTAAGATTATTGCTTATTAGAATGGCTTGTTAATTAATTGGGTCGTGTTTAACCCTGGGGTTCTTGAGGTTAATAATTCATTCTTCGAAAGAAATTAACTGATACGGTTTTAAACTTAGCATTTAAAATTTATATTATATTGGATAAGATACAGAGATATTGTCAACAGAAAATATTTCGTGGTTTATGTGTCCTTGAAGGGTACAATGGAAGTATGTTGACCTTGACCTTTCTTTCAAGATTTGAACATACTCCCGATTACGACCAATATTATCTCCAACCCAAAAATGGTTATATCTTCGAAACATGTTGCCCTAAAAATTCACTTGGTTTTCAATGACAAATCTTCAATTATGAGAAACAAAGAGAAAAGGGAGAAACATATATTCTTCAAGCCAACTCTTCTAACCGAACTGTTTTATCTCTGAAATTGATCAGCGGGTTTCATATTAATCTATGACAGGTACTTCCTGTTTAGTCAAGAAGGTCAAATCACTGTATTACTCGTTATATTTCCGCATATATATGGCGTTCTAATGTTTTGCGTTAAGTCTATGAAAATTGTACTTAAACAAATTGAACGTCTAAATATAGACGTCTTTTCTTGTTCGACAGGAAACAACATCAGGGTTTGGAAATTAGTTGTGTTATTTTTTGCCTTTCAGAATAACAGCGATATATTATAAGTCAAAGTAAAAGACACTCGTATTAACACCAAATACGTCACGTACTGTTATTTATGGAAATATATTGTCGTTTTTCTCGTGGGTTGTGTATGTAGATTCTTGTTCCCGGATGATATCGGAGCTGACACAAATCGAACCTTTGTTACTAATAGGGCACACATTCAATAATAACCTTTTTCTGAAGGGCTCCATCCATGATATACGCTCACTTCTGGGTCTGATTTCCGTGGATCGCATATTTGTTTTTATGCCAGCGACCACCTTACCTGTCACCTTAGCTTCTTAATAATTTAGTTTTAATATACCACTTAGTGAGGAGATAAATAAATTAGTTCTATCTTTTAACTCCACTGAGTAAAGTGATTCAGAGTAGGATATGAAATCCATTTCGGTAAATGCAATTATTGTGATCTTCATTGTTTTGTTATCAATATATATTACGAGACATTCCTGTTATTTTAAGCAAATAGAGTTCTTTGCTTCATATGGTAATACAACAAATGCATGCAGTAATTTACAAGAAAATAGAGCTTAGGATAATTATACTACGTGTAAACATATACGTAGTACAAATCAAGAACGATACATATAGGTTTAATTTCGCAGTTGACAATAGCATTGTGTTAGTTAGTTCGACATAACGTTGAATTCAACAAGTCACACTTCTTTAAATAGACATCTCTATTCGAAAACACAAGATTAAAGTGATCACGATCTTTCTGGATACAACTTGGCTCGTCATTAATACTGTCGATCATCGTTCTCTTGACAACGGTGAATAAATACAATTTAAGATCGTTTGAAACACTAATGGAGCGAATAGCCTGGTAAGGCTGCATGCGCCAGCGAAACATAAAAAAAAACAACCATAAATTGGAATGTCTTTATGATTTTAACGAGACGTTCAAACGCAATCGTGTATAAGATAAAGCCATATTTCGTTTCAATGAAGTTGGCCCGCGGCCGTGGCTCGGTGGATAGCGTGTGCGTTTACTAATCCTACTTCGACGTACCGTACACGGGGTTTTGTATAACATTCTGTGTGAGAAATTTATATTTTATGCGGCTAAACTTAGATGCTATTTGGTAATCGGCGTCCTTAAACTAACTTTATTTACGCTCTCGTTTGCTACAATGTTATTGACTATTGTTACGAGGCCTATCGTACACCACTACTGGCATCTTAAATTATGCCTGAAAAATATTAAAATCACGTTAAAAAAACGACAATTCCCTCGTGTTGAAGGAAAAAGTATATAGCGACTGTACAAGAGTAGTCGGACTGCTTTTGATCTCAATATTTGGACGATTTTGTATTGCCATCGTCTTTTGCTATACTTTAAAATAGCAGTAGTACCCAAGGATGTAACGACTGTTTACGTTATTGGCAAACCAGAAATATATATTAGACGATATTTAGGGTAGTATTGGTAGCAATGCCTGTCATCAATACTTAATGTCGTTTGATAAACATAGCGCTACCATATATATCAGTATAATTGATTGAAAACTCGGGCATGGGTGTGTATAGAACGAACATTTCCTGAAACGTTTTTATACACATTGTAAATGTGTTTGCCTTACATTATGTGTTTTCTATTTTTATACAATATCATTGTCTTTTTGTTGTCCAAATCTGAGGTCACTTCTGATTGGAAATATGATCAATCATAGCAAAATATGCCAACGTATTTAATAATGCGTATAGTAGTTAAAGACATACTGGATCAGTATTTTTTTTCCCTATCAGAGGGGTAGTGAATGTCCGCTATCTAGACTCCAGCTGACTAACCTTCTATTTTGTAGAAGGCCGGGTGGCTGAGTGGTCTAGGTGGCCTGCATTTACTGCTGGCGATTCGGTGCCTAACTCTGAGGGTCGTGGGTTCGATTCCCAGACGGGTTTCAACCTGCAAAATTTTCTGATCTGGAATCGGTTCAAACTAAGAAAGTGTTATCCCAAAATAACGAAAATACATACTGGATCAGTCAAACAAGAAGCTTTGATGAAATGGTCCAAATCTGATTTTAATACATTTCCCAATTCTGCCTATATCAGTCATCATTCCTCTCAAATGTAGTGTTGTTTGCTCACTTATAAATGACCATGGCACTATATATGTCCCCAACAGCTACTTGTTTATCTTAACAAAGGCATAATGTTTGCGTCACACCATATATCTATGGAACGTTTACCGACGCTATTGTTTTTCTTTGTATCTGCAGACAGATATATAGTTATACACGAGCAATTCGCTATTATATGACGTCACACGATGTTCAAGACCTATAACTCTAATCAACTATTAGCGATTTCATCTGGTGCAAGCGATGAATAGCCTTTCGAGCAGCTGGCAGTTCAACAGTTCAACACATTGCTATTCTATTGTTGTGCTTTATTGTAGATGTAATTTTGTTCTGCTCGGTTTCCCATGACTTATTGTCGCAACAGTAAGAATGGTGTCATTGAAGAAGCAAACTTATCTCCGTCATTCCTTGTATAGATAATCTCGTATTCTGATTTCCATGCGAATGGTACATTTTGATCAACCGAACTATCACGTCATTCCGGTTTAGCATTTGTTCAGATGATTTATGTAAATATAATACTATATGTTCTCATCAGATATGAGCTGGCGTTACTAATGTCATCAGCTCGTCAATCACTGGTCAATTTCCGATTCGACTTTCTGGATTCCTTGCTGTACACGCTACAGATTCTACATACGGGTAATTTCTATAAAGCAGCCAAGCCTAAGCATAATTCGCGTGTCAACTTAGTCCCTCTAGTTATGATTAAAGATGACGCGGGGGAGTCCACTTTAGGAAATATGTCATGCGACAGACTGGGCGCTGATAGCTTATGGGTTTTTTTTATCCTAGTGAGATGGGTTGGATCAAGCTTGTCCAAGCAAACTGAACTACTTTTACCGGAAAAAAGCCTCGTCAAAACCACTCT
Organism: Mopalia vespertina; assembly: GCA_030265115.1. Classification (NCBI taxonomy): domain Eukaryota; kingdom Metazoa; phylum Mollusca; class Polyplacophora; order Chitonida; family Mopaliidae; genus Mopalia; species Mopalia vespertina. The sequence continues at coordinate 1,809 of JAQQZZ010013235.1, read as the reverse complement.
CAAGTTCGCCGAATTCACCTCGTGTCACCCCCTGAGTCAGACTGTGGGACTCAAAAGTTGAGATTATTTATTGGCAAGAATTCACTTGTTGTTAACCGATCTTTTGGAAAACGTGTACAGTTTTGTTTGTGTTCTTTGAAACAAACGATACACATAAATCCTGTAACTCAAATATTTGCCATTGTGCAATAAAACTATAGTGCGTCCGTGATCGGCGAATATAATTTAATAATCCCGTATCACCTGTACCTATAGATATAGCCGTCGATCATTTCAAAAGCTTTAAAGAGGAATAGACACGCTATCCGTGAGTTTTCTGGTATAGAAATGCGTTGTGGTCCAATGAGTGGTGGGCTGCTGTGATGGATGAAGAATGCTAGAGCGAGAGAAACAAATCATGGCGATTGGTGATTATAAAATATTGTTACTGTCAATTATAACTTACCTTGTCAGGTGCCACGGAATTCTGTAGTTCTATAAGATCATGTCGATCTCAATTTCCGGCTCTGATCTTAAATCGTGAAATGAAATTGATTCTATATTCAGGTGGAAACAAAATGGGTATTTCCACAATATGGTCGGTCTTCTTGATTCCATCTTTTGAAGTATAACCGAACGGATTGATTATGTTTGCTTGGTGTTTGACGTCGTCATTCAAGGTTATTTCAAGGTTATTTCACTTATATGCCGACGGATTGTTCATTTAAAATACTGTGTAAAACCTTGCTAAAATACTGTGTAAAACCGGGATGATACGACGTAAAATCACCCCCGCGATTGCTCATATACCAGATGTTCGGAAGACGGATTCGAACCCGTCAGCGGTACATCAAAGAAGGATTAGTAGGCCGTCATGTTAACCACTATGCCAAGACCAATGGACCCCGAACGGATTGATTTAAGTATTATTATAAAATGTGAATTATTATTAGTAAAGTTTACTTATAACACGCGAATCCTTGTTAACGGCTTTGACAATATATCGCCTTTTGAACTGCATCAAATCGTGTTATCCTCAAAATCATTGAAGCAATTGGAATTAGTTATGGTATCTGACGATACTCCAGCTACAAATACATGATATATATTATTCAGTTAGACGGGATCAGTTATGTGCCTGTTAATGTCAAACCCGTCTGTGTAAAAAAGGCTAGGTGAGCCTGACGGTTATGAAATTGTTGAAGTTGTATGATGCATAGCCGTTTGAATATAACTATATTCAACAATAGGAGATATTTATTAAAATACCAGTCAAATCTTGGTAGCTGATTTTGTGTTGAGTACGAGTCTAAATTAGGTCATATCTACTTGAAGGCCTTACATCTCAATTTTATTTTGAAACGGATGAGATAGCAAAAAAAGTGTCTGCAATAATTTCCTATCGGAGAATAAATTACACCTTAAGTAATTGTTAAGGCAACAAGGAAAATAAATGATTCATTGATGTGATTTTTTTATAAAGTGCGGGTAGTTGGAGGGAGCTTCCTGTTGTCCTGGTGCTTTCTGAGCTAATGAGGAACACGAAGCCGAAATGTTTGTGATGTCTTTGTAATGTCCTGTGAGTGTCCTCTATTTGTCCTGAGATGTTTTTGTTTGTTGCCAGTAGTGTCGGGTGAGGTTTCCTTCAATCATTGGGCTGGCACACCGTCATGTGAATGAAATAACCTTATAAAAGTGCGACATTAAACATCAATCAAACAAACAAACAAACAAACAATATTAATAACGTCAAACAAAAGGGTATTCCACTAATATTATTTCTTTGGGTAACCGGTGTGTTGAAGAAATCCGGAACAAACCTCGTAAAAA
>JAQQZZ010013224.1:0-11464 GCA_030265115.1 Mopalia vespertina | reverse complement strand
ATTACAATGTCACTTCCGTTAAAATCCGCTGCGCTAAAACTATTCAGATCTGTTGGGTGGCGGAATCGTACATAGAAAATCAAAGAAAGTAGACCACACCCACTGGCCTTTCAATTTTCTATAGCACAGCATGCGCTTCTTGTTAGTGAGCTGTACTGGCCGGCAGAGTTGTGCCTCCTTTTCTTTGTAGCTCCATGATCTGACCAGATCGAGGTAAATGCTTCATCTATGAGAATTATTGGTGTACGTTAAATATTAAAGAGAGGGGGGGGAAAAGCTGTCTGAGAGTCATAGTATTAGCCAGAAATCAAGAAATCACCATTTTTACAGAAACAGGGTGTTTCAGTTTACTGTTCCCGTATCTTTCCCATGTTGAATTTGACTGAAACAGGGGGTCTCAAATGGCTGCTTGAGTATCTCAAAGACACTTAGATATCCCTCTGGCTAACACTATGGTCCGAGTAGTGAGTGCTAAAATAGAAGGAACAAACATTGTAGCTGACTCAGAGGTAGGCCCATAGCTCTGTTAACATGACAGTGAGGAATTCCCCTCAGCTCACAGTCATGCGATTGAGCAATGCCACAAGTAAGATCATTAAAATAAAGGGGAATTCAATCACACTGTCATGTTAACAGAGCTACATAGGCCCCTATCCTGCTAGAAGGCCTGTAACAGTATGTAGGCCAATAAAGGCCTACTATATTACTATGGCCACATAATATAAACTTTAAGGCCCCATCTGGCAAATTTCATTGATTATTTTCTAAAAAAAATACTGATGTTTTTGTTAACCTTGTACATACGTCTTGGATAACTTTTACACATTTAAATAATTCCCAATAATAATTATCCTGTCTTATTTATGAAGACGGTATTTCAAAATTTTGGCAAAAGTGTGTACAACAAAAAACAATGTAAGACTTACTCTATCTTCTGTCACTTAAAATAGTTCAGACAGCTTCTCCAGGCTCCTTCACATTCAAATCTACCAGGCCCTAGGCAGCCCCTAAAAGCTAACCCTATTGGGCTAGGATCATTTACCTTAACTTGCCCCCTCTTTCAACCCCTTGGCACCACAGGTTAAAGACAAGAAAGGACATTCATATACTAGTATGATAAAGGAGAAAATGTGACTTAAATCATCCACCCTTTGTATACTGTGTATTAATTCTTTACTTTAAAAACATTCCTTTTTAATCATCTCGATACCTATTATTTTTATACAAAAGTTGGGGGGGGTTGTTACAGTGTATGAGTTTTATTAAATGTGTTCTCTTCTTCACCAGAATAACAGGATTGAGGGATGTGAAAGAAGTCGGAAGTTGTGCCACCTAGCCTTCTTAGGTCAGGTTATAATGTCTAAACTCCCAAGAGAATGTTAAGTCTTTGTTCTGAAGTTCCATAATCGAAATGGAAACAATATCATCAACCAATAATCAAAGAGAAGAAATGAAAAGAGAGATTCTTGAGAATGAATACTCACACTTTGAGTCAGATGACTTTGAGAATACAGACTTACTTTCTAAAAACATTGAGAATCCGCCAAAGGAGATTAGTTTCAAACCTCTAATCATAAAGCAAGAACCCGAGGAGCTGGAAGAACACTGTCCAGATTTTAGTTACTACACAAGTAATCAATTCAACCCGAATTGTGAGAGCAATGATTTGGACATTGAGAATGTTGACTAACCAAATACCATTGGTGGCTTGGACCCAGAGAATAGCAATACTAAACAGAATAGCCTTGCTTTAGAGACAAAGGGTCATGAAGTGAGTGATTATGATAACAGAGGTGTTAACATTGGGAACAGTGACTTCAAAATTAGGAACAAAGTTTTTAAAATTGAGAGACGGGACATATGCGATGAGAATGATGGCTTGGAGGAAGATAATATCACTGTAAAAGATGTTGCAGAGGCTAACAACGGTCAAGTAAATTTTGTTGATATTGAGGCACATACAGAGAACATTGACTCAGATTTTGCTTGCAAAAGTTTGAAAATTGAGACGAGTGACTTGGAGAATAACATTGATGGCTTAGAGGTTGATAACAGTTATTGTAAAGTGGATAAAACTAATTTAACTGTTGCCAATATTACTGTTAATGTTGATAACAAAGTGGTAAATGTTGAGAACAGAATGGTAAATGTTGAGAACAGAATGGTAAATGTTGATAACAAAATGGTAAATGTTGATAACTGCCATCATGTGGATACTGATGACTCCAATGTAAATGCTGAGAACAGTGACTTGTATAATGAGAAGTGTGATTTTAACAATGAAAGAAATTGCTTGAATAAAAAGGCAGGGAAATCCTCGACTGAAAGCTGTAATAATGGTTTCAAAAACTATAGATCAGATATAGACCCAACCTGTAAGCCCAATGGAAATTTGGACAGACAATCAGATATAATTTTTTATCAAGGATCACAAATTTGTCAAATTACCCAAAATAATTTTTGCCATACTTGAAACAAATGGTTTTCATCCATAGATCATCTCAATGAGCACATGTCTAGTGAGAAAATTCCTCCTAATCACAACTTCAGAAGACTTGGCAAAATACATGTACAGAAGGTCAATCTTAGTTCTGATGGTGTAAACAAAAGTGAATTGTCCGACAAGGAATTCAAACCAACTGACAAACTGCAATGCCACATGACCCTGCACCAACCTGATCTTTCCATGATCTCACAGGAAATTGATCTTCCCATGATCTCACAGAAAACTGATCTTCCCATGATCTCACAGCAAACTATTCTTCCCATGATCTCACAGCAAACGGATGTTCCTATGATCTCACAGCAAACTGATCTTACCATGATCTCACAGCAAAGTAATCTTCCCATAACCTCACAGCAAAGTAATCTTCCCATGATCTCACAACAAAGTAATCTTCCCATAACCTCACAGCAAAGTAATCTTCCCATGATCTCACAGCGAACTGATCTTCCCATAACCTCACAACAAACTGATCTTCCCATAACCTCACAGCAAAGTAATCTTCCCATGATCTCACAGCAAACTGATCTTACCATAACCTCACAGCAAACTGATCTTCCCATAACCTCACAGCAAAGTAATCTTCCCATGATCTCACAGCAAACAGATCTTCACATGATCTCACAGCAAACTGATCTTCCCATAACCTCACAGCAAAGTAATCTTCCCATGATCTCACAGCAAACTGATCTTCCCATAACCTCACAGCAAATTGATCTTCCCATAACCTCACAGCAAACAGATCTTCCCATAACGTCACAGCAAATTGATCTTCCCATAACCTCACAGCAAACAGATCTTCCCATGATCTCACAGCAAACTATTCTTCCCATAACCTCACAGCAAACTATTCTTCCCATGATCTCACAGCAAACTGATTTTCCCCATGAGTGTGATCTTTGTATGGCTTGATTCAAAACGATAATACTGTTGAATGGACATGTGAGTACCCATAGCGCTTCGAAACTCTTCACGTGTGACTGCGACCTGAGATTGAAAAATTCTGCCGAACTAACTAAACACATGGTAACTCACACAGCGGAGCAGCCTTATAAATGTGGGTTTTGTGCTCTGCAATTCAAACGGGCGAATATGCTTAGTAAGCATGTGGGCACCCACAGGTTAGACCTGGATCTACGAATTCGCATAATACCTAAAATGGACAAGTACAAGTGTGCTTTATGTGATAAAAATTTTAGAGAAGAAGCTTATTTGAAGACACACATGCAGACGCATTCCGATGAGCATCAGTTCAAGTGTAATATTTGCTACAAAGGTTTCCACAGGTTGACTCAGTTGGAGAAACACACATTGAGCCACTCAGATAGCCTGCCCTTTAAGTGTAGTGTGTGTGTGCTAAAGGATTCAAATTGGAATCGCATTTGAGGAAGCATATCCTTATTCACTCTGCGCAACATCCGTTCAAGTGTTCCCTGTGCAATAAAGGTTTCCATTGCATATCAGATTTACAGAAACACCAATCAAAACACTCCGATAACGGCCCGTATAAGTGTAGTGTGTGCGATAAGCACTTTAAGTTGCAGTCATATATGAAGATTCACATGTTGGCGCACACAGGTCAGCGTGATTTTAAGTGTTCTGTTTGCCACAGAGAATTCCTGTGGCAATCGGCCTTAGACAATCACATGGCCATACACTCAGATAATCACCCCTTTCAGTGCCCGGTGTGTGAGAAAGGGTTCAAGCATAAACGATTTGTGAAGAAACACATGTCGACACACACCGACTATCGGCGCTTTAAGTGTAATCAGTGTGAGAAAGGATTCAAGGAAAAACCTCCGTTAAAAAGGCATATGTTGACTCATACAACTGAATGCCCTTTTAATTGCGCAATGTGTGACAAAGGGTTCAAATCCAAACATTGTTTAAGAAGGCACATGTCAAATGCAAACCATGTATGAGACTTCACTATGAGAAAAAAAATCCATTGTCAATATTTAAACATATAATAGTATTTCATTGTAAATATACCATCATAAGTTTTTTTATTATATTTATTCATCATATATTTCTTTATATTTTTTAAATAAATGAAGAGAGAAAAATTTACTTGCCTCCACCGGGATTATATATATATATTTTGAATAAATGAAGAGAGAAATATTTGCTTGCCTCCACCGGGAATCGAACCCGGGACCTTTGGGTTATATATATATATTCCATTACCGGGGTATATTCTTGTATTTGGCGGGTGTTATCATCCAGTTATTGCCCTGATAGCTAAGGGCAATATGATCTGTTTTGTCAGGTCTTTCAACTCTGTATTGCTTCTTTAGATTTGTCCTGTTTTGTCGAGGAGTTTTGCATGTGAAAGGAGGGATGTTTCCTCCAACCATTGAGTGAAATAACTTTAAGTGAGATAACCTTAAGTATGGCGCTAAACCCAAATCAAACATATATACCGTACAAGCACTCTAGCTAAGGGATTGTTTGTCAGATAAGGGTTTAACGTCGTACTCTCTAGCTAAGGGAAGTATGTAGCAGGTTCATTCATGCTGCCTTAGCATTGGAGGAACATTAATTTTCAACATAAAAAGGCTTTTCTCACATTTTGTGATTTATTCATTGGGACTATTTATTGTCAGAATACACTGCCATCGTACAAGTTAAATAATGGTGGGCATGGTGTTAAAAACTAATTAATTACTTATATATTTGAAAATCAAAATTTGCTTTCGCTACATAAACTAGCTGAGTATAGCTAGCAGATCCACTACTAAAGGATTTTTTAGTTAACTAGACTTTCCAAGTTTGAAATATTATATGTCCGTGAATTTGTTCACAACACATACATACAGACATAAATATTGCTAAATTATGCAATGGTGGCCATTTTGTTTTATTGAACTTGGTGATATCCATACCAATTCGTCCTCTTAAGGAGATAAAGCACAGTACAAGTTTCAAGGTAATCAGTGAATTTGTTGTCAATTATCATGTTTACAGCACCAAGTTGTCAATATTGAAAAAAATTGAAATGGTCGTCATATTGTTTAGCGTATTTAGTGAGATGCAATCCTATCCTTCGCCTTAATAGAAGAAAGCTAAATTCCAAGTTAATCGGGGAATGTGTTAGAGTATAGAATATGTAAGAGTGAAATTGATATTGTAAAATCATGCAATGGGGGCCATTTCATTTTAGAGATTTTGATGAAATGCAATCCCATCTGTTGTCTTATTAAGAGGAGGCTAATGTTTCAAGTTAATCCGTGAATTTGTTACAGAGTTGTAGTGTTCACAACACATAAAGAGTATACGAATATTGTAAAATAATGCAATGGTGGCCATGTTGTTTTGCGGAACTGGGTGAAATTCAATCCCATTCAATTTAAGGCAGGAAGCTATCTTCAAATTTTGAAGTTAATCTGTGAATTTATTCTCTACTTATCGTGTTCACTACACATATAGGCATGAATATTCTAAAATAATGTAATAATGGCCATTTTGTTTTTTCGGAATTTGGTGAAATGCAAACTCATCTGTCGTTTTAACAGGAGGAAGCTACATACCAAGTTTGAAGGCAATCAGTGAATTTGTTTTCAAGCTAGCGTGTTCACAAACATTTGTGACAGAAGGACGATGCCGAGTTGCATTTCTAAGTCCCCCCCCCCCCTACTATAGTAGTTGTGGACTTTTATTTTCTTTTGAAATAAATATGTCTTCAAATATTAAAAGAACTATATTTAGCAATACTGGAAGTGTATCCCAGGACTTCAGTTATCTGCTGTGATCTGATCGTTGCATTTCACTGGAGTCTGGATACCATAAGACATGTATAACTTCGACTGAAAGTATCAAAAAAAGATCCTTCAGTGAGAGATTTTGAAAAATTACAGACCAGAGTGATGGTCTCTCACAGGTCCGAGTTGGATGGCCTCTTCTATGATCACCCTAACAATGGTGAAGCGGGCAGATGGACTGTCACTGTTGTTAATCATGTTTAAGGTTATTTTACTGATATGCCAACAAGGTACTCCCAAAAAACACAACAGCATCTTAATGCTTTGCCAGAAAATAACTATCACCTGCTCGTTGCTAAAGGCTTATTCTCTCACACGCTACAATTTATTGTTAAAGACTTGAGGAGATTCAACAGTCTGATTGGTCAGTAAATTTCACCATTTACTTCTTAGTTAATACATGTATACTCTTTAAATGTCCATAAGCATTAATAAGATTCAACATTTTGATTGGTCAGTTAAAAAAGTAGGAAACCCTTGACTAATCAAAACTACACAAATAAGGGAAATCTCTTGAAATCGTTACAACAAATTTCACCATTTACTCCTTGCCTTGGGAAGATGACTGTTAATATGCTCCTTGAATGTCCATAAGTATTAATAAAATCTTATTTTCATCTGACAAAAAATGTTCTAAAAACAGGTTTTGAACAGTTGAAATGTTGTTTTTGTCTTTGATTTTTCATAAATCAATAAAACTCGATTCAAAATTATAGTGAAAAATCAAACACATTTGATTGGTCAGAAACTCGATGACGTAGGTGTATGGGGAGAAGTCATTGTGCAATCGCCGTATGGCTATGTCATAAGCTCGAATTAAGGCCCTAGTGGGGAGACCTTCATTACTTAATATCTACTAATTGAAACCTAATTATTTGTTTTATTAAATACCACAAATGACAACAATACACCCAAAACTTAAAGAGATCTTCCTTTTTACGTAAAATTTATTTTATTATGTTATTTGGTATAAAATGTATTCATATATAGACTTCCATAAAAGACTGCTACATAAAAGGTCTGTTAAAAGACTCTAAATCAATACAGCATTAAATAACATAAAATAGTTACATGAAGTTAAATACATAAATAACACCTACTAAAATATATAAAAATGCAAAAAAAACAATATGCAGGTAAAAATATAACTGAATAAATAACAAAAATTATATAAAAAAAAAATGTAAGATAGAAAAATTGAAGAACTGTATTTTACAGATCTATAGGTAAACCAAAAAAAAAATTGTTTTCCTTAAAACAAACTTTGGCATAAGTATGATAAATCTTAAAGCAAGAGAATTTTAAATATGTTCTTTAGTCACTGAGTGTTTTAAATATGTTCTTTAGTCACTGAGTGTCGTCAATAAAAGTAATTACACTTTTTATCTATTGATGAGTAAATTCTCATGAATAAAAAGTTGAAAGTGCTCTGTTAGAAAAGGAAAATTTACACACATTTATTCTAGTTCTTGGGTTGAGAATTGGGCTTTTTTTTCTCCTAGTTCTCTATTAACAGGGGCACTAAAATGACATAAACGATCAAAGATGTTGGCACCTAAAACGCTTATTTAAAATGCCATGGATAAAAGTTATGTCAAGACATTGTCTCGGCTTTTCTAATGACTGTACTGTTTATTGAACAAATCACAGGTGTCGGTACTACATGTATATCCAAGGGTGTAAAAATCTACATTGGCTGTTAAAAAAATTAGAAAGTGAATAAAATTCTGATGAACTCATTAATTAAAGCTTTTGTATTGCATAACTGGGATATTTTATAGTACCTTCCATTCTTAAGGTATGGGATTTCCCCTTTTCCCCTCACAAATCTTAAGCGCAAACAAACACTACATTCAATAGCCTTTTTTCCTTGATGTGTGTAGTAAGAGGTTCCCTAATGTTAAACATATACCGTATGTTTTATTAATGCATTAACACAGCACAGTGTGTTAGACTATTTTATACATGTACATAATTAGGCAACAGACTTTCTGTTCATTTTGGTATCAAAGTTTTAACAAGCTGGCTTCTAAGGAATAAGGATACCTTTTTATATTGGGAAATTCAAAATGTCATCGTCATTGTTCAAAACAAAACGCTTATCAGGTAGAGCTAACCTGAAGAACAAGGGCTTGGACAGAGGGGTGTCCACCTATCCAAATGGACACACTGAAGTGAACAAGTGCCTCATTTGGACACCCTGTTAAGAAACTTACCTTACCTGAAGAGTGTGCAGACAAGTAGGCCCTTAATATTTTTGAAGAGAAGCAATGTGGTCTTTACTTAGCATTGGAGGAATGTTAAGTTTCCAACATGATGAAATCACATCACATTTATGGTTGTGCTAGTGTCATTATTGTTGGAATACACCGCTGTCATTTAAGTGAAAATACCCTTACCCATGGCGTAAAACCCCAATCAATCTCTCAATTATATTGTTTTTTCGTTTGACCCCTTTATAACAAAGAGAGCAGTAAAATGGCAAACTATCAGCTAGGGTGAGTCAACAAATGCCTCTTGAAATCTTGTCGTACACAAAATCTTTGATCACACACACTACACTGTATAAGTGTGTCAGCATAATTTGACAATCTCATATGCCTTTTCCATTTTAGTTTTTGTTTGAATCCTTTGCCGCACACACCGCACTTGTGTCTAACAATGTGCGTCCGCATGTGTTCCTTCCATTTTTCTTTTAATGTAAATTTTTCATCGCAGAGAATACAATTTAAAGAAGGTCTCTTACAGTAAAGTGACTTGTGATTCTGGAAACGTCTTAAATGATGGAATCTTTTCCCGCACAGTGTACATTTAAAATTATTCTGAATCGAGTGGGTCAACAGGTGCTCCTTCAACTCGGATCGTAACTTGAATGTCTCCTCGCACAAACAACATTTGAAGCAGAGATTAATATCGGGGTGTGTGGGCATGTGATTGATAAAATCTGATGGCTGCCGCAATGTTTCATCACACACACTACACTTAAAAGGATGTTCATCAGCATGCGTGAACATGTGACTTGTTAACAATCCACTTTTTACAAATCCTTTGTCGCAAACGCCGCATTTATAGGGGCATTGATCACAGTGGATTAACAGATGTTCTTTCAAAGCTGAACGGCGACGAAAACTTTTTTTACACAGCGTACAATTGTACTTTTCAGAGTGATACAGCATGTGGTTTTTGAAAACATTCCTTGACTTAAACATTTTGTCACAAACGCTACACTGGAAGGGACGCTGATGTGATAACATGTGCTTCTTCAAAGTCTGTTTTTCTGGGAATTGTGATCCACAGACAAGACACAAAGATTCATTTTTCCCCACTTGTGTGGCCAAAATCGGTTTCTTTAATATTCGTTTTCTTTTGGATCCTTTTCCTGTAAGGGAACACCTGGAGGACTTCATGTGCTTCGTCGAATTCAATTCAAATTTGAAACCTTTTTCGCAAACAGAACATTTAAATGGCTTTGAATTAAAGTGATTCGACATGTGATTCTCCAAGAACTTTCTTCTTTTAAAGCCTTTATCACAAGCTACGCACTTAAACAGTTTGTCTGTGTCACATGTTTTATCTACGCTGTGTTTCGGAGCAAGCGTATCAGTTAGAGGTATCAACTTCCGCACGAATATTGGCGTTTGACCAGAATCTTGTGAGGGCGCAATACTCGGAGCTGGTAAATGGGACGCTATGTGAACTCTTAGACTTTGCTCTGTGCTGAAAATATTATTACACAAATCACACTTAAAAGTCCGTTTCTTGTTATGGATTTCCATGTGGTAACATAATGCTTGTGCCTGTTTGTATCTCAAGCCGCATAAGACGCATCTATACAGCTGTTTTCCCCTTTGAGCTAGCATGCTTTTAATAGTGGGGCAATATGTTTGAGCGGAGATCTTGCTGCTTCCCGCTGTCTCCTGTCTGTGAACACGATTATGGATATTCAGATGACTAACTGATTCAATGGTTGACGTACCAACATCACACATACCTGGACGATCGGTTTGACCCGGTATCATTGTGTGACTTTCCTCTGTGTCCGCTGATTTTATTGTGGAAGAATAACATTTATAAACATCGTCAGCATTATGACTGTCTCGACGTAGTTGATAATTGTCTGGGTGTAAGGAGTTTAAACCGGGGTCAACTCCGACACCAGACATGTGCTCTTGCAACTGATCCTTGGATGTTAACCATTTGTTACGAGTTTGGCAAAAAATATTTTCAGTGATATAACAAACTGATAATCCTTGGTGAAAAATTATCTCTGGTTGCCCAGGACTACCATTTTCCAGGCCACCATCCAGATTCTTCGTCTTTATATCATTTTGTAAGTCAGTGTTCTCATGTTTCAAGTCCAAAGTCTCTGTTTTTAAGTCAATGTTCTCACAATTGGTAAAGAGTTTGGCATCTTGGTAGGAACTCAAATCAACTGCTGGAGTCTGTATTTCCAGGTTCTCAGGTTCTTGCTTTATATTTAGAGCCAGCAGGTCCAAGTTCTCATTGTGATGACCAGTACTTTGAGAACATGAGTTTGTATTCTCAGGTTCAGCACTACATGAAACAAAGTGTGATTTCTCATTTTCTAACGCCTTTTTTTTCACTTTTACCCTCGGATCTGGATTTGAAAATCCTTTATCCATGTTATCAGTACTTTGAGAACATGAGTTTGTATTCTCAGGTTCAGCACTACATGAAACAAAGTGTGATCTCTCATTTTCTAACGCCTTTTTTTTTACTTTTACCCTCGGATCTCGATTTGAATCCATGTTCTCTTCTGAATGAAGTCCAGGAATCCAGAGTCTCTCAGCCTTCAACACTGGGGCTGTTTTATCCAAATTTACGGACACAACTTAAGCTACATGTACATTCATTGCTAGGCATCTGGAGCCGGTTGCTCAGATAGGTGTTAACTTTCACACTCCTGATAAACTGTATTTTCACCCTGGGATTTCTTTTCAAAAACTGACACCTGTTGATAAAGAAAAGTATACAAATTTGTTACACAAGACGAAGGCTGAATTCAGTGTTAAACATTCACATTAAATTTGATTTGTGTGCTTGTTTGATTAATTTGAGTTTAGCCTTGTACTCAACGGCTTAGGCAGAGACCCATCCACCCTTCCAAATGGACACCCTGAAGTGAACAATTGCCTCATTTGGACACCCTGTTTTAAGAAACTTTAACATGCAGGAGATA
>JAQQZZ010013213.1:0-11465 GCA_030265115.1 Mopalia vespertina | reverse complement strand
GAGGGTCAACAGGCGGACTCGATCCCGTGAACGGTACATCGAAGTAGGCTCCGAAAGCGCACTCGCTAACCACTAAGTCATGGCCGCGGGCCCTACTTATAAAGAAGAAACAATTTCTTACTATTTAGTTACATAACATTTGATGAATATGACTTTCAAACACACATAAATGTTAATTACATGTATCATATTTTCTTCTATTGTTGATTAAAAACAATAGAGCGTCCTTAATGTTCAACAAAGAAAAACACAGAAAGTAAATAACAGATAGAATACTAAAGCTCTCTTTCCTGCATCTTTCTGAAATTTAACAATCAATAGATATTCTTGAAACAAACACAGGTGGCATGTATTATAGAAAACCATAAATCAAAATTTTTCAAAATTATGGTTTGGTAAAAAAATCAGTACTTAATTAAACTCTGAGAAATTTTAAACGGATTAGGACAAAACACTATTGATAGATCGCCAAGATTTTAATGACCAATCAGAGACGAGTGTTTCAGAGGGGTCAAGACTTAATATAAATGATAAATCGTCCTATTTTTAAGAGACGAATCAGAGACGAGCATTACAGATACCGCGAGTTTGTTGGTTCAACATGGATTCTAATCGGTCAAGCGCTACCGTCGAGACATCTAAATCTTTAGTAGGAGCCACCAGTGACATGGACACTAACAGTGTTAATGGACGCATCACAAACAGCTGGTCACATAAAGAACTGCCATAAAAATCACTCACCGACAACACCAAAAATTTACCAAGCGCTTAATAGGTTTTGCCCAAGGGGAATGAATATCGAAATATTTTCTCCAATAATTTGCTGCAGGGCATTCTGGGATACGGAACATGTTCGTAAAGACGGAACTAACCATTCAGAGCTTAGGAAAAATCAGCAGCCATACTTATTTAGGTAGGAGGAAAAACTTTCTGAGAAATATTCAACGAATAAACAGCTGGATAAAAACGGATAAATTTAGAACAGCTTGAAGGTAATTTGAAAATAACTTCATTATGATAGTTATGTTAAACCACAATAGTATTAAGCATTTACATACACTTTGAATAATCGGCACAGCAATCAGCAAAATTTGCTTGATTGCACTATAAATTAAGTCCTCTGATATAGCAATTTTGTGAACAAATCAAATCTTTTAATTTAACAATTTTAAAGAAACTCAACGGGATATAAAGCAGATATAGCTGAATGACTGTTCGTTTCAATATTACAGCATTAATCACTAGGGCCTGTCTAAACCCAGCAAATTTATGTTGTGAGAATAAATAGGTAAGAAGACAAGTTAAATTGGTTGTTATCTCCTTGAATCAAAAATATTCACTCTAAAGCAAATGATTATACCACAGCATGCATTCCACACAAAATAAATCAGTTAATCCCACGCAATACAGTCATGTAATATAGTCTGGTGGTCCTGATAAACTGACATACCGATACAGATTCTTAAATTGAAATTTAGAAAGGATATATATTACACTCAGACTAGCATTATGGAGATAAATAAAGTGTAAGCTTTCAAGAAACTCAACAGACAACAATAACAACAAATGAATGTAGATCAAAATCCCTGGCTCACCTAACAATAGTATAGTCTGTCCAAAAATAGGGATTGAGTTGCTTAAAATACTCCCATACTTGCCTGTGGAGTGAAAGAGTCCCCCTGAACGACCCAATGCTGATGCTATTTTAGTAAGGCCTAGAGTATATATATCAAAGCAGGACTTAGCCACTCTCTAGCTAACACTGTGTAACATTTGTCGTAAAATCAACCAACCAGGATCAAGTACTGAGATCTACCTATTCCCCAGTGAATAAAAGTGGGCTGAAATCGGATCCTGGCCCGTGCTCGCCTGCGTCATTTACTATTTTAAGCCAGGAAATTCCCTCCTCGATGTTAAATAGCAGTGTCGGATAGCTGACGTATGACGTCAACGGACTCAGCTTTGAGGACAAAAACTTGTCTGCTGCTGCTTCAGTGAGAGTGTTTGTATGCCACTGCAGTAGTACAGCCTCCAGTCATGGGGAAAGTTCTCTCATCTGACTACTGTGAACATGAAGGCAGCACAGCCTATTTGTATGGAGAATACCTGATCAGTTCCTGGTAATCAGTTTCAAATACCTACATGTATAAATGTTAACAGAACTCCATAGTTTAATTGATTAAGCAGCCTTTATCTTCAGTCAGTGGGCACTGTTTAATGCCATACTCTAGGTTATTTCCCTCTGTTAACAGAAGCAGGTGCTTGCTTGTCCATGATCATTCTGCCTAAGGGATCAACATTTATAAGGCAGGATAGTAACAGCAACAACACTTATTATAAATACTGAACCATAGAGATGAAATAGCAGCTCCATATATCTTACAGTTTCACATAGTTTTATATTAACAGGGCTATGCATACAACCTCATAACTGAAACTAGGTTACATATTTAAAAAGTTGCTATCTCAATGAAAGCCATTTTTAATTTATACCGTGGTAAAAACATCGAATCCTGTTACATATACATTTATGTGTAGTTGTACAAATATATATCCTTTTCAAGAAAGATTTTTTCTAAAGGTATGAAAAAGGGTTAAGGGTGTGGCTTTCTTGGTATTTATCAACAAATCCACATAAATAAACAAATTAAACTTACATGACTAACAAAACTGTGTATTAAACAACATGAAAGTGAAAAATGTTTGACGTGTCAGATTTAGGCACTTTGCTTTGTACAATAGGTCTCCCATGAGCAGGCCTGTACTGTTAGGGAGAACAGACAGAACGGGGTCTCCCCGTGGTTATGCAAACTTAATTTTGGAGGACCCATTTATAGGTTTCCCAAATTGTTTGTAGTCTTCATCTAAATTTGCATTTTGCTACAGATTTTGACAAATTTTATCATCCGATAATCAATGATGATTGTATTTTAAAGCAATTTTGCTTATTTCTGGAAAAGATTACAGCACTGGTGCCTGCATGAGAACATGTATTAAGTAGTATTAAGGCACTCTATAGGTTTTACTTACAAGGAAAGGTGTTATGATATCAAGAACAAACATTATGTTTGGAAACTACTTAGTTAGTAACGTTTGTTTCAAAGAATAAGGGAAATCCTCAAACATTATAAACTTCCTTGACGGAAGCCACAGGAAAATTCAAGGTTGTCAGGCGACGAACATACTCTTGACAAAACTTCTATACATTTACAATGAAAACTGATAGGGTGAACAAGTACATCCTGACATTTTGTGTGTTCAAAAAACAGGATGACATTATAAACATAAGACTGAACCCGTAGGAGTAACGGAGGAGATACAATCTTACTTTTATAAACAGTTTTACAAGTGTAACAAATAAAGCTTTATCCCTGACAAGTACTGCTTTTGACACAATCAACAAACTTACAGTAGTCACAATGTTTAATAACAAAAAGCAAATTCTTCCATTTCCTCTTTTAATTTATTTATTTATTATCTTATTTCGTCTTCCAAATTCAATTCTTTCTTTCATCTTTTTCTCAAGTTAAAAGTTGTCTGCACCTTTTCTTATTTTGTGGTTCGTGTATGCGAGTTTTAACTTGTTTTTTTTTAAAATAATTATCTAATACTTAAAATAATAAGTATAAAATAAAACACTTACATCACAGAAAATGAATCCTAAAAGTTATCTCAATATGTCACTTCTGCACATTGCTTATATTCTGAAATGTTTGTCCACATATTGCAATTCTTGGTTTACTCATAATTGTTATTTTCAGTCAGACAAATAAAGTCCTCTTCACAAGAGGATATTTTCTATCCAATTGAAATCGTTAAGTCTGTTCAGATAAAGAATGTTGGGTCTTCAATAAAAATGGTGTTACACATTATGCAAGATTACCAGGTAAAGTACAAGTGGCCCTAATCATCATAAATGACCACTTATAAATTTGCACTTTAACATTAAACACCAAAATTCACACTTTTATACATTTAGCACCACTTGGAAATGAAAAGACCATAATCCCAAAGGAAATAACACATAAAAACTAGAGAGCCTTATGTTTGTGGAAAACCACAGAGACAAGTGAATGGTTGAATCTGTTGTGGAATCCTCTAAGGGGACATTTGAAGACCATTTGTGACTCACATTAAGGCAGGAAGATCTAATGCTAAATTGCTAAGATAAACAGAACTAAATCTTGAACGGCAATTAACCTCATACATCATCTGAAATTTAGAACTGTAAATATACATGTTAGAACGAATGCAAAGCCTCTCTCCTCTGGGATGGAATGGAAGAAAAATGGATTCTTACCTGTTGTCTATCAATGACTTTCAAAGCTTAATGTAAATCAGCGTACCTGTGGTCAGCAGACAAGTAGATTCCACACGATCTGTTGTTTATGTCCACAAGGGATTGTCATAATCCAGCTCGGGTTAAACTTCCCCAATGTTGACCAACGAGAGACACGATGTGCTGGAGCGTCAAATAAACACCCGTTATCAATCACATGTCCCAGTCTCTAGTGGAGCCAGACAGAAAAGCGAGCATGATGAACAACGGAATTCCTGAACAGATTCCCACATAACCTTATACCACTCAATCGACAACAAGCTCTTGTGCAATTTATGCAATAGCATAAAGACAATGGGAAGAATAGGGACAAGGGGAAAACAAGTCAAACAACAAGAAAACATCATGTCAATCTAATCAGTATATAACTGACCAGTGACCACAAAAAAAGTCCCATGAGAGCCAGTTTTAATCTGAACAAGAGCAGTCTCAACAAGGCTTATTATTATCTTGTGTATCAGAAATTCAATAACCACATTTTAACCTAAGATAAACACCCAAATTACATCGTTAAAGTCGACACAGTCGAAATTGATTTTGTGTATGTATATAACTTTTTGATTTTCATATCACCTTTTTTTTTTTTTAATTTTTTTTAAATTTTATTACTGTTTTTATTATTTTTGTAGTTCAGTGCTTTCAGAGTTAAGATTATACGTATATATATTTGTGTGTGAGGGGCTCAAGGAAGATTGGTTTGTACTAATTGAACCTCCTCAGTAAATAAAGTATTATTATTATTAAAGAGTACATCAAATATAACAGCTCAGAAAAAAAGTTGAACTTTAAATTTAAATTGTTATTTGGATAAATAAGGGATATTACCAGTCATCAAAATATCCCCCTCCCCCAAAATCAATACATTTTTAACCAGTTCTATAATGTCTTAACAGTCATTATTTTAAAACAATTACCCCGATTTAATACTTTTATAGCAATCATTCACATAAAATACAATGCAAATGATAGAACAGTGATCAATTGATAAAATAATTAATAAGGGGATACCAAAGTCATTTATAATTAACGAAACTAACATGTTTATTCATTTATTTATTAAGATACATATTTATAAGTTCTGGTATCTATCAAATGATGGGAAATGTGCAGCATATTTTTCCTGATCACAGATGGATTTATCAAATGTAACTTAGTATCTATCTTGAACCTTGTCTGAAGCCAAAATATACTTTATTTCAGCACTATACATGATAAAATTATTGTAAATAATAAATAGTGGCAAATAAATAGATTACATAAAATTCCCTCCACTTGAGCTTTGTATTTATTAACATTACATTTATTTATTAATTAGAGTTTAATGCCATAGTTAATTTTTTTCTTTATAAATGAATGCAGTTATTCAAAATCTTAATGGGCAGTCGCACTCTTATTGTTTAGAAATTATTTACCTTACATTCTCAAACTGGAAGAGGAAATTGTGAAGGTGGGGCTTACATTGGACAGTCATCTTCTCAGATCTTTTCACCCTGATTTATTGTTCAAATTTTGAATAATAGTGATGGGCCTGGGTTGGGAACAGTGGTTACAATAACCAAAGGGAGGTCACCAATGCGTGGGAGGACCAGCAAGTTTAACAGTGTTGTCCTCTTATTCTAATGAAAAGAATGCACTTGAAAACTGACAGATGAAATTGAAAGGAGAAACTTTGTATACAAGTCTACACTAATGTGAATACTGAAAAGCAAATGGAAATGATAGCTTTATATCATAGCTCCTGTGTGAAAATTACTTTAAAATTGATATGGAAGACATGTTGGGTGTGACAGTACCCACCCAATGTCATAACCATTTGCTTCAACATTTTAATTTTAAGGTAAAAAACAAATTGAAGAAAAAATATACAGTACTTGAATCTTATTGGAATATACAAATTCATGACTAGTGTACAAATAACTATTGTGAGAGAATTTTTTATTTTGTAATTGTTTATAGAATTAAGCTACATAAATCAACACGAACAGTAATACTACCAAAACCAGACTAGACATCACTTTAATGACTTAGAGAAAAGATAATAATAATAATCGGACATGGAATGTTAAGCATCACTGAACGACTTACATTTCCCTCTGTCTCAACCCAATAGAAATCATTTTAAAGTTAATATTAGGTTGCAGCCACCTTAATAACTGTTAATTACATAGCGTGAACGTGAACCAATAATGCTGTTAAAAACTCACGGATCGCCGCCCCACTGAGCAATCCTAAATTTCCGTACATTTTCACTGCAAGGCCATAATTACCAGGGCACATTTGTTATTGGGTTGATTGTCAGGTCATATATAGCCTTAGGGTAGATTAAAATGTGACAGCAAAGAACAAACTCTTCCAGAAATATGGCTTGAGATTTACTTTTAAATTTTACAATGTCAACATGAAAATTTAGTAAATAGGTTTGATGAATTACATTTTTGTTTTTTCAAACAATTAAAAAAAATTATTTTATTAAATAATGACTTGCTTATAATGTCAAAGTGAAGTGGTGTTCATTAAAGCTACACAGATCTTAAGGCCAGAATTGAAAAAAAAAATGTTAAGTTGTCAGACCAGTAGCATGTCTTGTTCTTTTAGCAAACAAATCATTAAACATCAAAGTGACATTAAACTAGCTGTACTAGTAGTTTCTGAAACTTGGCATTTCTGTTATATATAGACAATTTACATTTGTTACGCAAATAACATATTTATATTTTCCTGGTTAATGTTTAAGCGAAGAACAGAACTATTTTAAAGGAAACTTTGGTGTTAATTAACAAGATCGAGTAGCATGTACACAATGTTAAGTTTAGAATTAACTTTTCTAAATTTAGATAAAGAATTTTAAATAACGAGAAATCAAAGTTATATCATATTAGTTGAATTTGAGTTAATATATTTTTTTTTAATTTATCTTTTAATGATAATAAATAAATTATGATATCAATATATAATCAACAGTAGAGTTCATTCTATTGACAGCAATATTTTCCAATTGAGGTTGCTTCACCTCTATTTGACCTTGGAACTCAATGACATGACCTCACATGTTGCTAAGAAGTCTGTCGCTATGATTTTGCTGGCTGATGTCAATTAACGGCGGGTGGCCTGTCCGTAGTCAACTGACCATCAGGTGACCACAGCTAGCCTAAGGCCGTGTCTACCTTTACCTTTGTCATCAACCTGCCATTAATTCTAATACAAAAGCACTTAAAAATTTCAGGTCAATTTAAGCATTTTAAGACACACTTTCCACACAAAAGGAAATATTTAAGCTTAGGATTAACTAAATCTGTAATAAGAACGGTTTAAAAGAAAATACAAGATGTTTGTATGGAATTTTCAGAAAATAACGAATAGGTTGTTTTTATAATATAGATTTTTTTTTTACCAAATTTTCCACATAAAAATATATAAAGTAGGCAATTATTTACTTATTTATTTATTTCGTACTCGAGGACATTTCACTTATATGACAATGGTTAATGTTTGGTGGAAACCGAGAAAAAAACACTCCATGTTATATTCGCAATTGTCAGAAAATTTTCCCTTTTATACCCCTGGTCTGGAGGTCATTGAAAAGGGTTCAGCAGTCTAAAGCGCTACCAAATGAACAATGGCCTGTCTGCTTTGTAGTATTAAAAAAAACTGAAAGTAAAAAAAAAGTTTATTCTCAGCTAGTGATATAGTGATAGTACATGTTGTTGTTGTTACATGTATGTCCATAAACATGCTACATTATGACAAGTTAAGATTAAAATGCTGAGCCTTGTTTTGTTTAAAAAATCACGACATGATATAATACTGTTGATACATATTCTGCTTAGACCCAGATATTTGTTGAATATTCACTAATAGAAGGATCAACCCATATTACATGTCTGTACATTTGAATATCCCAAATTTGTCTTTACAATTTCTTCCTTAACATCTGTAATTATTAAACTTAGATTAATTAAATCATTATCAACATCTCTTTCCAAAGACACTGAATTACAAAAGTACACCTGTACGACTGCATCTAAGTATAATTAAGGTAAATTATCTTTAGCTTACCTTGAAGTATCCACACATAGTCACAAAAACTTAATCAGTCCACATCTAATACTAAGGGTGATACTGCCTAATTGAACAATGTAAATTGTGGCTTAACCTAATTAACAAGTCAGATATTAAAGTCAAAGTAAAACTGTACTTCTAGTTAGTCGTGTGTTAGTATATGTTTAAAACATTTTAAACATACTAGTATACAGTGCTTCACTACAGCACAATAGCTTATCTAAGTCTAACTGGAGTTCCCTAATGTGACTGTATGATGTCAGGCCTAAAATTAACTTTAGGGGATTTTGACAGAAGTTTTTGAATGCAGCCGCCCAATATCCACAGGCTGTGTCCTGCATTCATCCAACACATAGGTTCATACTACATATATTAAAAAAATGTGGGTTACAACTTATTTTATTACGGAAGATTTGTTTCAGTACCGTTTCTTTCTCTTTTATCAAATAACTTGTTTATGCTTCATGTTTTAATCACCTTTTAATAAGTATTTTCCTACAACTTCTTAATTAATATTTTTTTCTAGTAGTCCACTACAGATATTTATTTAAACTCACAAATGTTTGATCAATATCCCTATATCCTTGTTTTTTATTTAAATAATCATAAGGTTGATGGACTACTGTACTAAAAAGATTATGGTTATCATGAGCTTGAATCAGTTTAATGCTCCTCTTTAAGAAAACTCCAGAATTCTCGAACACAAAATGTTATTCACAAGTTATTTTGAATATAATGTTTTATCAAGGTCAGTACAAGTAGAAGTGTGGGTGACCAGATTATTTCCATGTATTTGTATAACAATCCAATCAGGTCTCCTACATCAGTCTGATCTGCTTCTTATTGCTACAGACTATAGCATGGAAAGATTATAGCTTTATATACAGAGCTCTTCAAGCAATAACCCTGATGAATTCAACTGGAGCACAAGTATGCTATTTTAATTAATTTTTGGGCTTGATGTCTTAAAGAATTGTTGCTATTCAGAAATAAACCTTTCTTCATAAAACACTTACGAGTGCTGTAAGTTTTAGTTTTTTGGGAACTGATTTATTGATTGCTGTTTTACGCCATGCTTAATGGTATTTAACTTATATAACGCTGGTGTGTTTCAACAATAATTGATACTAGCACAACCATAAAATGTTAGCGTTTTAATCCTATTGCAAACGTTAATCTTCCTCCAGTGCTAAGCAAAGACAGCATTGCGACTCTTCAAACAAACTGCCCTTAGCCAGAACTGTTTTGTTTGCTTAAAATTTAGTCATAATTAAGGCCATGTCAATACATAACATTGTACAAGCCCGATGGTACATGTGAGCAAATCCACACCCTCATGAATTATGAAATTCCTTTGAAAATTCATCATAAAGACACAAAGTTGGTCAAATATTTACAAAACGAAATAAAAGAGAATAAAATTTACAGATTCACTCATCAAGTTATCCAAATTCTAAAGAAGTACTTTCCTTAAAGGAAAAAGGAAGCCATATTTCTGTCTTACATCAAACAATAGATAACAATAGAACAGATATTCTCATGAACAAAACAGATGAACGGAAACTTGCCTCAATTATTTCAGCAAGCAACACTTTTTCGCACCAGGCCCTTTTCAATCTCTTTAGTACTAGTACATGTTGAGTAATGAGCCATATTTTAACACGACTCGAGGCACAGACGTCAGCGGCCATTGTCCTGGTTTCCATTGTTACGGCCATTGGTGTGTTTTCATTCAATAAAACTCTATGACCGATCTGATGAATCTAGGTAGCAGAGCGGGGGCAAGCTAACCAGATTACTGTGGGGACTAACGTCAGACCCTCAATAAAGGACAAGAAAAATGGAACAATAGACCTGATCATTTACAATAAGCTCACCATGGTTAAAACAAAACAATTCCTAGATAGAATCTAACAGCTATTGTTTTCAAATATCATCAACATGATAATATAAGCTTATTATTAGAAAATATTATATATAAATAGTTTAGTGATAAATGAATCTTTACCTTTTTAGAGAAAAAGGGAATTTTTTTATTTTAAATCTGAATAGCCTTGATCTTTTTCTCAGACTAGCCAAGAAATGTTTTCAAAGCTGGCCATTTTTAAAAATATTGTTATTTTTATTAAGTGAAATAAATCCATGAGAACAAACTCTTAATCCTAAAATCTGTGAGCAGAGGTAAAGAAAACCTCAAATGTATCAGAATTAACAGAAGGGAAACAGATACTCATGTATGTCACTGGCCACAAAACCAAGAAATTGTCAGAATGTAAGTAGGCTGGGTGGGATGTCAACCCTGTATGTAGGGTTAACTCTACATGGGGTAAGTATGTTCATATAGTGCTGGCCGGAGAAAAAAACAACAGCATAATGGAATTTGATCGGTTGGTTAATTTGACGGTCTGCGGCCAAAGTTGACAAGGTTGTTAATCAATAGATAATTAGAGGAGTGCACATAACTGATTAGATTTCAAACTCATTTATTCCAGGTGACATGGTAAACTGATACCTGTAACTATGTTACAGTTAGGTCAAAAGAAAACCCTGACTTGCTTTGTGTGTTTATTTCAATTGAGAATTCTAATCTTGCTTAATACTCTGCCACCAGGCCAGATGTGCTTGTCAGTAAACACACAGACATCTAAGTCGTCCTTACTTTTTAATCAAAGAATATCAAATTTTTATTTTTATATTTTATAATTAATTATCAAACAAATATAATTATGATATTTAACTTATAACAAAATGAATACACACAATCAACACATATTTTATATTTGATTCACATTTTGACTGATTTCGTTTGGTTTAGACAGGCCTTCCTGTTGCCCTGGTGCTCTTATTGAGAAGAGGCAACATGAAATAATCTAAGAACAGTGTAATACTCCAAGTGAAGAAACAGACATATTTCATCACATTTCAAATGGCTACATTTATTTTGAATTCCTTAAGTTTGTTTGTTTGATTGGTGTTTAACGTCGTACTCCAGGCTATTTCACTTATATGACGACGGACAAAAATACAGAACAGCACAAACAAATCTGCTTCCCGTTACCCTTTAGCT
>JAQQZZ010013212.1:0-25243 GCA_030265115.1 Mopalia vespertina | reverse complement strand
ATGGCTCGGTGATACCTTAGAGCTGGAATCTCCTCATGAAATCTCGAGGTAGGTCCGCGAATAACGTTTAGAATGACTGAAATGCGTCACGCAACGGGGAACCCCTTGACAAAATAATATTTGAAAACATGGCAGACAGCTCTAGACGTGTTTAGTTGGCGAAGCTTTCAGTAATTTGCGGATAACACACGCTAAAAAGCATTTCGCGGATAATGACGATAAAAACGATAATCTGAAAGGCGAAAGGCATCTGGCTGTATCGTCAGTATAGCATGTGCTATATATTGACAGTACCTAGATCTAACCTATGCTATGATGTCACTCAGCTATAAACCAATCCAATTCCCTTTGTAAAGATACCAGTCACCCCAATCAATCAAACAAACAGACAAGTTATAAAGATACTAACAAGTTTAATCATTCTAAAATGGATAGCATTGTTCAATTTTATGTTGACCTACATCACACATTTTCAATTTTTTATGCACCTGGACTTTTTATTTCCTGATAAGAATGGTGCGGGTTTATCCCAAAGTTCCCAGTCTGCGTTTAAAAGCTAGATGGTACTTGATGGTTACAAAATGAGCTTACGCAAAATCCATTACCTTCCAATTTCAATTTTTTTTTGTTTTTATATAAATTGAAGATGAATTTGAATTAAATTGATTAAAATAGTATCAAATAAAATTCCAATCGAAAGTTTTCTCTCTGTGCATAACGAATGCCTGGTCAAAGGTACATAACTCCCGCGTAATCCATTGCAAGACAAGAAAGGCTGGATTATCTCCCCTGGAGTATCCCACACTTAGTTTTGTTGTGGCGCGCATTACACGGAAACGAAAGTGACAGTCAACGAGGCGGTACAAGGAAGTGAAACATAACGGAAATAGATAGACTACGTGGTACCTACAAGAACCATGAGCATTGCGATTGATAGTAGTGTTTAGTTGAATCATTCCGGAAAAGTACACGAAGAAGAAAACATGGGGCAGATTGAATGGGCCATGTGGGCTAATGAACAAGCCATCGTTAGTTCAGTGGGTAAGTTACGGTAACCTAATAAATATTGATTGATTGATTGGTGTTTGACGCCGTGCTTCAGGGATATTTCACTTATATCACGGTGGTGTAATCCAACAATAATGAACACAAGCTCAACCAGGATGTGTAGCGTTTTCATAATGTTGGAGAGTTAATTTTCCTTCAGTGCTAAGTAAAGACAGCATTGCTACTCTTCTAAACTGTCCTTTGGTGGAAAGAAGAAAAGAAATCTTGTTAAAACTACATGTACCCTGTGCATTCTGCAATTACCAGAAAACTTCGCCTGTTCACAACTTCGTATAATCATAAAGACGTATAACCCATGAAACAACATACTGAAGAAGGTTTAGCAGGACAGCCCAGTGTCCAACTGACTGGACAACAGCATGGGATCCTTCTCTGAGAGGACAGAAGTACAGGTATATGTGAAACCCAGATCTTAATGGTGAAAGGTAAAAACAAACCAAGGGTAGCTTAATGAATGAGGCAGCAGGCTATATGAAATACACATTTTATTGTTTCTAGAATTACACCTATAACTTACCGGTTATCATTACTGTGGAGCGGGAACTTTGGGAAGAAGGCACACAGCATGGGGCCAATAGCTTCTGGTCGTGTGCTGAGGGTGTACCTAAAATACACAAATAATATTGATAGAAACAGAACAAGATACCAATAGTTTCTGATTATGTACGGAGTGTCAATCAAAAATACAAATACAATGAAAAGCACAGCTGAAAACCAGTATCTTTTGGACAGGAACCGAGGGCAAATCTAAGTAATTAACATAAAACAAGTGAGAAACAAACCATTACATGTGACTTCTGGTCATATACCAGAGGTAGAGCTAAGGATTGATTTCTGTGGAGTATGTCAATACAATGCAAATACAAATATAATAGTTTTTAAACAGAAGACGTCGAGAAAATAAAGCCAAGTAGAGGATTATGGGTGTGTGCCGAGCCATAATATCTGTTACAATCATTTTTCTATTTTGGTAGAATTTGTCTTCATACTTGAGGGTATTTCATTCACAGAACAACTTTGCAGAGACAGTCTCAGGCAGTGAACAAGAAGACAATTTTCATTTGTTAATCAGTTTTGTCCAGGTAATTACAGATAACTGCTTATCGTTCTTACCTTTCACCTCCCAGGAAGAGAAGCCTAACAGATCTACAGGTAACTACTTATCGTTCTTACATTTCATCTCCCAGGGAGAGAAGCCCAACAGATCTACAGGTGACTGCTGATGATGGCGAAATAAAACCGAAATATTCAGTCAAAATGAGTCTTTCATTCTTCGGGGTTGCACTACTTGTGTACTTATCATTCTTACTTTTCACCTCCCAGGTAGAGAAGCCCCATGGATCTACAGGTAACTGCTTATCATTCTTACCTGTCACCTCCCAGGAAGGACCACCCTACAGATCTACAGGTAACTACTTATCATTTTTACCAGACACCTACCAGGACGAGAAGCCCCGCAGATCTACACATAACTACATATCATTCTTACCTGCCGCCTCCAAGGAAGAGAAGGCCCACAGACATACTGACGGCCATATGAGACCCGTACAGAGAATAGTTATATTGTAAACCGACCCGTTTCCTTAACATCCGACACACACGCAGCAAATCCAAGTTACCTGAGCCAGCCATTACCTGAACAAATAAAATAAAAAAAACTTTATCTCTGGATAGTAACAGAGGATATAGAATCTGTAGTAGTCATTTTCATTTAAAATACAGCATGGAATAAGGGGCTAACAAAAGTGAATACCCTTTTCTTTGAATAGCACCTGTCGGCTTCATGGGACAGTCACCCCTCCAAGTCACATTAACTGAAACACAACTTTCAGTCTTGCTGGTAGCATCACTGCTAAATGCAAAACCTGCCAATTGTTAAATGTGCTTTTCAAACATAAGGTCATAACGACACCTGAGTCAATATCAGTAACTAAACAAACACAACCGATGTGTTATATGTTACTAATTGATTATACTTTGTGGATTTGATTTTGGTGTTCATGTTTGTGAATTTAGGCAGAAAACAAGTCATTATAAAAACAAAGTTTCCTCTCAAAAGCAAATTGCAATCCGCTGCCACAAAAATAGGCTAAATAGTTTGCTGCTTTAATTTTTAGGCATCCTGCAGTAGATTTAATTTGGTTCTAATCTGGTATCTAATTGTGTTTTCCATGAATTGTAATAATTTTGACAGTTTGATACAGGCATTCCAACACAATCTGTTCTTGAAGTAAGAAACTGAACTTACCATTGCCGCAGAGAGTAAGATAACTGACATACAATTCTCAATTGTATTCTTCCCTCCCTGTTCACTGAGAGTAGGGCTCTGTAACACTACCAGAGCTTTTTTCAAACACTCGCTCTGAAACATAAACACAGCCATTCCGATACATACTGAAAATCATCCTGTTCATTTATTTAGAGCATCAACAAATGAAAATAGCTAGTATTAAACTTTTCATTACAGAACTGCTCTTTTGTATGATTTGTTTCAATGGTGGAAAAAATGATTAGTTTTTTTGTCTGTTTGATTGGGGTTTAACTTCGTACTCAAAGGTATTTCACTTATATGGCAACGGACTATCCACTACAAACAGCTCCATGCCCAAAAAATGATTAGAAAATGATGTGAAAGTGCAGGAATCTCGGCTATAGCAGAATGTCATCAGATTTTAAGACTATTTCTTTAGAGCTGTGCATTGTTCCTTCATCAGAACCAGACTGCAGAGGGGTGGATGGGAGCTTCCTATTGCCCTTGTACTTTCAGAACTAAGGGGCAACATGAAGTCGATCTGTTTGTGATGTCTTTGTATTACATCCTGTGATTGACCTGTATTTGTCTTTTTTTGTCATTGTGTATTGTCAGTAATGTCAAGGTGGTTTCTTTCACCCATTGGGCTGGCACGTTGTCAATGTGATTGAATGACCTAATCAAACAAACAAAATCAGACCCAGACGAATTGTTACAGTCTACACCAGAATGTGTACACATAATAACAGGATTTTGTATATGTTGAGGAATTTGTTTGTTTGTTTGATTGGGGTTTAACATCGTACTCAAGGGTATTCCATCTATATGATGATGGATTGTCCACTTCAATCTGTTCCTTGCCTAATGATGGTGGAAAACTAGGAGAAAACCACCCCCGCATTTGCTAGCCACATTGTGTAAATCACTCTTATACCTGATGGTGAACAGAGACTCGATCTGGTGAACAGTACATCTAAGTAGGATTAGTAAGCACACTCGTTAACAATTAAACCAAAGCCACTGGGCAATAGATGACTAAAGCTTTATCAATTTAACCAGTGATGAGTGAGAACAGAAATTACAAGAACATGCTGCTCTTGACACCTAGTGAATTGTTGAAGGGCAACACAAACTTAACTTAACCTATTTTAGCTTTTTTTTTTACAAGAGATGGATCTGGTTGACCAAATGATCATGCATTAGGTTGGATGGGATTAAGGGTCATGCTCTTAACGGTTATTTCACTCATATGACAGAGTGCTTGCCCATTAGCTGAAGGAAAGTGCACTCAATATCAGTCAAGTAACTGGAACAAATGGTCGATTGATTAGTGTTTTATGTCAGGCTCATGGGTGTTCCCACATTACTTGAAACCACAAAATGTGAAGTGTTTTACTTTGTTAGAAAGTTAATCTTCCTCCAGTGCTAAGTAAATTAAGACATCATTGCTACTCTCCAAACAAGCTGCCATTAGAAATAGGGCAATAATGACAGGATATAATAAAAGCAAAGGTCCACTTTAACTTTACTAAGCTTACGAGTACCAGCCACCAATAACGAAGGTTGAAAGAAATAAAGGGCAGAGAACTCACCAGAGCTGAGAAAGCGGCCATGTTACACGACCCAGCAAACTTCAGGGCCATAGCCATACAAGCACCTGCTATTATATTTGTGTAAGCTTGGCTGAAATAATACATAAAAATACAGGTTATACAGTGTATTTGTTAGGTTTATTTATTTTAATTAGTGCTACAAATTCCTTATTTTGTTAATTGGCTTCAGGGGGAGATGTGAGTATGTGTGATGTATGCGGTGTCTCAATAAAATGTTGACACCTGGCCTGGTTACAAAACTATAAAACAAACAAAAAATAAAACCCCACTGATGCTGACACTACACCTTTCAGTTCTTCAAAGACTCGACTCGGAGAACTAACTCCCATTTTTAAAATGTAAAATTGAACTAAACCCAGGACAGTTTGATTGATTGATTGATGGTTGGTGATCAACGTTGTGGTTAAGGATAATTCACATATATTATGGTGGCCTATCCAACAGTAATTGCCAGCCTAACCAACCATAAAATGTGAACTGTCTAGCTTTGTTGGAAAAGGAATGTTTCTCCAGTATCTCCTATATTGAAACACACTACCTCCGCCAGAGGGGACCAAGGACAGATCTCATGATTGACCAGCTTTAAATTAGACATACCAACCAAGCGGATGTAAGTGTTGCAAAAGATATTAAATATATTTTTTAATTTAATTCCTAAATTTAAGTCCTCACCTCATTGTTTCAAAGTCAATATCCAAATCTGAATCTTCCTCCATTTCTGTTTTCTTAAAAGCATACTTACTTACAATCTGAAAAAACAAAGATTAATTAACATTGTAGTCCTGGGTATTTCACTTACATAATGATGGAGTGTCTATTTCACAGTGTTCCTTGCTTAAATACATCAGAAAACTGAGACGAAACCTCTCGAAAATAACCCTTACAAGCCACAGCATGTGACAAACTCATATACTTGATGGTCGACAGATAAACTGTTACACTAGTCCTAATTTGCTTAAATACATGTATGTTGGAAAACCGACAGGAACCTTGTAAAAACCACCCCACTAGTGCAAGAACCACATCATGGGACTCACTCATATACCAACATTAACCAAGTACTAAGTACACTTTGAACAAAGTGCCCTTAGCATGCCACCCAATCCAGCACCGAGCCATGGCACCGAGTGCAGTGCCTTAAAACTTACCTCTGGCAGATGACTTTGTACCCATTCATATGTAGGCTCAATACTGTCCCATAATACCAAGCCCTTGCTCAGAGCCTGAAAAATAAGCACCATCATTTATTACTATTCCTTAAAGAAGTAAAAAAGATTTTAATCATATCATTTTAGATGTTTACCCCACACTGAACAATATTTTCAATCTGTGCATGGAAGATTACTGTGAACTGCAAATCTTTTTATTTTTTTATTGCTTGTGCTTATTAGAAATATTAAAATTATCCCATTGAGTGATGAATACACATTAAAAAAATTGTATATTTAAAATAATTATTCAATATTGTATTGATAATTAAACATTATCCCTTACTCGTAGAAGAAGAAAGTCTGGTCTGACATGATCCAATAGAAACTGTGTATCAGGTCCAGACAGCCACTGGGCCACAGCACTGAAGAAAATAATAAGTCATTAATGCCAATTGTAATTAAAACATAAAAAAGTTCAATAAAAATGGTAAAAATCAATCCAAATTTAGCCAGAGTATTAAAAATATGGCGAAAACTGAAATCTAAAAGAAATCAGAAATAATTTGTTTTCTCACCTGTTATTAGTGTTAAAGAAAACCATGCCTAAGGCCAGCGTAGCTCCAGGTGAGGTGACGTCCACATTAACTACGTCTCCTTCCTGACAACAGATATATACAACTGAAATGTAACCATGCCTAAAGCTAGCATAGCTCCAGGTGAGGTGACGTCCACATTAACTACGTCTCCTTCCTGACAACAGAAATATACAACTGAAATGTAATCATGCCTAAAGCTAGCATAGCTCCAGGTGAGGTGACGTCCACATTAACTACGTCTCCTTCCTGACAACAGAAATACAATATACAACTGAAATGTATGTCAAAATATCAGCTCAACACATCAATATACGTTGATTAATAAACTGTCAAAACTAATTATTGACTTGGTTTTAAAACTGAATCCACATTTATGCAGACATGATTTAAAAAGTTGGCTTTTAAATGGAAATCAGTCTGAAATGAAACACATGGACAATGTGTTGAAGTGGATTAGTTTTGAAGGCAGTTAGATGTAACAAGTGATAAACCACATGTTAACTTCTGACTAACACAAATAAGCTGTTCTTACAACACAAATAAGCTGTTCTTACAAACTCCACACAGTGTTGGTACTTTTGGGGAAACTACAAGGTAGGTGATCAATACCTTCAAACCAAAGTATCGACCAAAGAAAGACTGGTTTGATTATCTAAAGATATATTACACTTTCAACTAGGGTGCTGACTCAACAAAATGACAACAGTAACCCTTAGCAATTAGGCAAAAATCTTAAACCTACCTTAATTTGATAGCTTGGAGATTTATACCGATCTTTGTTTGATCCAGTCTAGAAATAAATCAGACATTAAATTTTAATAATCAGTGGGAATTGAACATAAAAATACTTGCGTATTTCACACTGAAAGGGAAAGTAATAATGCAACATTAAGTAATACGTTTGCAAAAGCTTGTTAGAGTAATTAATATGCGTATAATGAACCGAACTGATAATATCCCCTTCACTCCATGTTGTGTGATACTTACCAAAATTTTTTGCATTATCTGGCCTTCCAACGTGAAGTTATGGCAAATTTACTTGAAAGCTCGTTAAATTACATGTAATTAATATCCAGGTTATGAGCTGAACTGATAATATCCCTCTCCTCCCATGTTGTGTGGCATTTGCCAAAAATTTTAGGATAATCTGGCTATTCAACGCAACTTGGACATCATTTCCTCTGAAATAATTTTAATAATCTCTTCCTTTCCTGTCAGACAATCTTTGTGTAAATTTCAGAGAAATTCCCTCAGTATATTTTATAACAGATGCTTCTACATGCCGACGCCGAAGTTGAAGTCAATGCCAAAGGTTCAACATAAGCTCCCCTTACAGGCTAAAAATGATGCACAATTTTTTTTTTTTGCATTATTAACTGAATGTTATTTTAACTACCTGGAGGGCAAATTAAAGTCCACAGTATTGTTCATTTGCTAGTTACTTTTTACCATACTCTGTTTCTTGGGGTTTAACACAGGCCTTTGCTTTAATCTTTTCTAACAGAACCTTAAAATCGGTCCTCTAAAATTATGTGAGATAACCTAACATTTGCATTTACTGCTGCTTTGCAGATTTTTTGGAAAAAATTAAGCAAAATTGCTTTATAATACATTGATTATCAAATTGACAAAATCAGTAGCAAAATCAGTAGCAAAATGCAAATTAGGACAAATTCTGCAAACAAGTGTTCCAGAGTTTGCCATCCTCCACATTGAATGACATACCAGAGGGCGTCGGTGACCTCCCATCATGAAGTGACAAAGTTGATCCGCCATACTCAAATCAGACAACCCAACAGACTGACTACCTTTCTGAAATGAGAAATCAATAAAAATCATCAGTATTTCTACCACTATAAAACACTCTTAAACATCTTCTACATGAATTTTCCTGATAAGAATGTGCTTAAACATCCATCTATATTAACCCTAGATCCAGGTACTGTTATCATATAGTGTATGATATACGGACGGTATAGCTGTATGAAAAAATATTGTTTTTTTTTATCAAAACTACACAGAAAGTTAATCTGTTTAAACAGAAACAACTTAACAAAAGTCAGTCAATTGACCTTACGGTTTGATTTTAGAGTTCCTTACTGCCTGCATAGGCTTTTATGATGTTCTCCCGCCATCTTTGTTACCCTATTCCCATGCCCCTTCATCAGTTCACAACCACCGGGTCCCATGGTCAGAATCTTACTAAAAGCTTTTTCACTTATCTGAAGTTGTGCCAGCCAAATGGCTGAGGTAATGTGGTCCCTGGCAACAAACTATGACAAGACACGACAAACTCCTTCAAATCAACCACTAAATGTCCATGCAGTGAAACAAACCACAGCATATTACAGACAATTAACTTAATAATACTTAGCCTAAATAACACAACAGATGTTACTGGCAGTCTTCACTTGAAAGTTAATCAGGTTGACATTCCAATGTCAGACCTAGTAGACATGTCAGGAGAATGTTGCCACGGTCAACCACACTTTTCAAGCTGCTATTCTTTTCTTGATAACATTCATGAATGGAATATAAACTTAAAATCTGACATACCCCAAACATGACAAGCCCCAGTGCTAATCCTGCTGCTAACGAGTAAGACTCTCTATCTGTACAGTTCTCCATTTCTGGCCCTGGTGGTCTACCTGAGAAACAAATAATCGTTTACTTAATATCGAGGAAACTAATGGACATAGTGAGTTAACTGTCAGGATTCATTTTTTATGGCATTGGCCTTTTTTCTACAGTTTAGCTTCTTTTGTTCATATGCTTTACTTGTTAGTTTAATTGACGTTTTACACTGTACAAAAGGTTAATTCTGATTTTGAAAATAAAACTCTGTTGATCATGTTGATAACCAATTGTGCTAATGATGTATAACGTTTGGCTAAAAAAATGGTAAATGGCCCAAAACATCTTGCTTTAAGGCTTACTTATTTTTGTAATCAAAACTTCTACTGGTGATGAGCAATCCCCTGATAAGTGAGAAAAAGGTACTATACACCCTCCCCACTCTCGTTTTCATAATTCCAATGAACAATTTTTATTGACATACCCAGGCCTGTGCTGTAATCTTTTCCGGCATAACCTTAAAATCAGTCCTCTAAAATTTTGTGAGGTAGCCTATCATTTGCATTTTCCCCTGGTTTGCTAATTTTTTAAATACATACATGTAAATGTGCCTTTATGTTAAATAAAGCAAAATTGCTTTAAAATACAATCTTCATTGATTATCGGATTACAAAATTTGTCAAAATCAATAGCAAAATGCAAACATAGACAAAGACTGCTAACAATTTGGGAAATCTATAAATCAGTCCACCTAAACTAAGTTTGCATAACCATGGGGATCATGGTTTCAGATCAATTGATTTCTTGGTGTTTAATGCCGTGCTTAAGGGTATTTCACTTATATGACGGAAGTGAACTTCCGAAGGGTGAACAGCAACACAACCATAATGTGAAGTGTTATATACAGATGCTCTGTTGGAAAATGATGGTTTCTCCATAGCTGAGAGCATAGAAATACTTCATACCTATTTCAGAGAGTAGGACTTCGGCTATGTGTCTATGAGCTGTACCCTGATAGACGAGACCTACTGAGAGAATAGCAGCCACCTGTACATTGTGAGGAACATTCAGCTCGGTTGATGTCGGGGGTAGAAGAGTAGAGAGATGTACACTGAGTAATCTGATCACACTGTTGTCCATAGTGCCTCTCCTGAAATACAACAATTTCTGTCATAATTGATTGATGTTTAATGCCAGGTTCAAAGGATTGTGTTTGATTGTGGTATGACCTCAAACTCAGAAGTGTTTCACTGAGAGGGAATTTCACAAAAACCTCTGTGTTTGGCATGCCCTCCTCCTATAACTTCCTACACTGAACAACTTGTGCAGGCACACACTCAAAAGCTGTGAACATTAAAACAACCATACAACCACAGCTCAAAAACATACAAAGTTGATTGGGAACTGCTGTTGGCACACATGGGGAAAATTGATTGCCTCGTGTTAGTATATTTCTTTTAAAAAACTGACCAGAAAGTTCTGTAGTATGTTTACATGACTTCCTAACCTGGGTGACGTAACCATCTAGAAGTGCACCCCCTGTGGGATGTATGAACCCAAACATCCACATTAAATAACTGCAATGCCAAGTTTTATGTCAAATTTAAAAATGCAACAATAATTTCTATTGCCTTTGGTTTCTTTCTTATACTATATTTTAGGTCAAATTTTAAGCTAAACAGTTAAAAGCAAATGCATAAATGATCAAATTGGATCAATGGTCTGCAGCTTAACAGATACTCTAGATTTTTATCTAACCTCTTAAATGCATGCCCAAGTTGTGCTGAAACTTTTTCAAATTGTCTTGTGTTTTGCATTTCCCCACTGTATCTTCAGTCATGTATTGTTTAACACAAGGTTTGGTGTTTTTAGAAGTTTTTGCAGGTCAACTAGTTTGAGCCAATGAAATAAAGACAATATTGGTCATATACATCTGAGTGACAGGGTAGTTTGAGATGAATTATGGTTGCAACCTAGTTTTGTTCCCTTGCTACATTTTTGAAGATAAAGCACTAAACACAAAGCTTCATGGATTATAAATTTCTTCATAACTTGTGAGAGGACAATTCATTCACACAGCAATATTATTCTGATTATAAACCAGAAGTTGTAATCCGAAGTCTGGTGTTATGTGCGATTTATGTGATCTTACTTGGCTGCTGCCAGTCCAATAAGAAGTCCTATACTCGTCATTTCATGGCCCTGCAGGTGAAAAAAAAGAGGTTTCAACACTGATAAAAAAGATATCTATCTTCCTTTATCATATCATATAGTGACTTATAAATCCATGAAGGATTGATAAGTCTGGGTATAAAATAATTTGTGTTCAGCTAGTAAAAACAAGTCCTGTGAAAACATGTCATCCAGCCGAGCTTGTGATAATGTTAAAATAGTTAATCACTTCATTAAGAGTTTGAGTGATGCATTTTTTAACACGCCGGAATTAAATAATGCTTGATTTACAAAGAAATTAACATAAATACCACACCCAACAACACGACAATCAAATTTAAAATAATCAGGAAACCATATACCAACCTTGGCAAGAGAATCATGTAGATTTAGGATATCCAGGTTGACCAGGTGTCCATTCAAACCAAGAGCCATCAAGAAGCCAGCATAGGTGTGCTCATTAGACAGGTCAGTTCCTTTAGACTGATCCGTCTCTTTGGGTTTGTTGTAAATAATCCAAGGGGAGTTCACCTAGTGGAGATAATGTAAAGTGTTGTTTTTTTTTTTAAATCTCACCAAAATATATCAAGATTTATTCTGGTTTTTACACTGTATCACTCGAGCCATAATATGGTCAGGATGATGTTTAATGGATATTCGGGGTGGAATATATTTCAAATTTTCCTGGTCCCTCATCACTTTAAGAAACTTGATCAATGGGGTTGGCCAGTGGTCAAAAAGGGAGATAAATATGTTACTCATATAACCCAAAAATGCCACCTCTCATTCACAACTAACAATATAATTTAATGGGGTTGATCACTGATCAAAAGGGGAGATACATATGTACTCATATGCACGGCTGGAATTTTCTAAAATTTCCCGCGAACGGCCAGCTTTGCATTAAAAATTTCCCGCCAGCAGTCGACCGCATGGTGGTCTAGATCGTGTTTAAAGGCTTAATAAGATCAATAGATAGATCTTACTTACAAAAATCACACGCTTGTTTGTTTTGCAGGCAGATGCAATCCATGTGCGTTGGCTAAGTCTAGCACGAGAAGATTATAAAGATTGCTTGGTGTTTTATCCATTTTTCTTTGTTTGACTTTCCTTAATTTCGTATTTACTCATTACAAATGTCCCCTTTCTGTTATTCAACTTTCAAATAAATGCATTTATGGCGCTAAAACTGTCATCATACTGAGTTTTCCTCGACTACATATGCCTTTCGTTGACGCTTTGCAGTTCTATTTATAGGCCAGTCGCGTGTGACCTTTCATTCCAGTCAGGGTTCAAAGGTTACAAACAAAGTAGGGGTGATCTTCGCTTTCGTCGCCCTGTTTATAGACAATGACCTTGTTGAGTACGGACATTTCCTATACTACTAGTTCACATTACAATATTTTATGAACACAAATGATTAAAAACAAACATTTATCATCACAAAGCAAGATTTATTAAACATAACATGTAAATATAACGTCCCACTTGCTATCAGAATAAAATAATATTTACAGCAACGCCAAACACGACCTAGGACTATAATTAGCGAATACATACTTGACGAACTTCTCTCAACTATACACTTGCCAGTTTCATCACTATCAGTCTTGGTTGTTCATAATTAACTTATATAACATTTTGTTCATAAAGCAAGTTTTACTGTCATTCTGTCAAAATCATTTAAACAATACGATGGGTTCATTTTCATTTATTTCTGATAATACATAATATAGAGACGCTAAAACACCAGAATGCGTCGTGTGGAGACCGGCAACACAGCACTCCACGGGAGCTCCGAGAAATATAAAACACCTAAATCGATTCCTTATTGTCTACTAGGGCTACACTCTAGTTGTTCATGATTGACAGCTTTGGCTTCTCGGAATTTATTCGGTCAACCACTGTAGAAACTTTGTGTAGTACTACGGAGGACGTAAAATGCCATGGTCTGGACTGAAATTGTATATTCAACGCCTGTCGAACAATCCCGTTGCTATGTGCAACATCAGGGCCGTTCCAATGGATTCGGAGTTCCTGCGAGAGGTACTCTATATCGGTAGTGTTTGTTGAGGATTTTGAACCACCACGTGTCTTTCTGATGGCCTCCACCACGCTCCCCATGGACTCCACAACACTGTCTACTGGATTACTGGATATAATGCGAGCCATCTCTCCCAGAACGTGATGCGCACCAGCATACAGTTCGCTCGCGCAAAATACTTTGTGATAAATGGACAAGTTATCATTACAGGAGTATAATAAGGTTTCCCGCTCCCTGAAAATGTTATCGCATAAATTGGTTGCCTCTTCCCGCCTATCAGGATGACTAGTAAGAAACGTTTCCACTTCCGTTGAGGCTATAAAGGCAAACCTTGTTTTTGACTTCCTGGCCCTCTCAAGTATAGGCATGAGATTTGCCGATCTCTCTTTCCTTTTTATGCTCACGAAAAGAGAGACAGGAAATCGCTCTGATTTTCCAGGTGACTCCTCCCTCTCTATCTGACTGGCCATTGTTCTGCAAAGTTTCGTTGCCATTTCCTGTACCTTTAACACAACATTACATATTTCGTTTTCATCCTGTAAAAAGCAAAAGACAAACTGTTAATACTAAAGAGGTGAGGCGACTGAGGTGCTAAATATCGACGCACAAATAACAAAGTTACGTATAACGAGAAAATAAGTCAAACAAGGGGATCGACAATGATTT
Organism: Mopalia vespertina; assembly: GCA_030265115.1. Lineage (NCBI taxonomy): Eukaryota > Metazoa > Mollusca > Polyplacophora > Chitonida > Mopaliidae > Mopalia > Mopalia vespertina. Next base: position 11,108 of record JAQQZZ010013212.1, on the reverse strand, counting down.
ATAATACATCAAATCATTTGAATAAATCTTTGCTTTATGTATTTCACTAAAAAAGACAAAAACAAAAACATACCTGTGGGCTAGACACCTGTTGAAGTCTGGTCTGACGACTGGGGATATCTAATCTAGTCTCCTTAATGTAGATCGGGAAATCTTCAAATACACCTGTTCTAATCGTCTCCGACATCTTAACAAATAACTTGAAAACCTACAATTTACAAAAAAAGATCCGATTGATGTATAGACATTAAACCAAGGGCATACACATTCTGATTGGATAGCTCATTTAATAACTGAAGTGGTTATTTAGGAATATAAATTAAGGTTCGTTTATAACTGGAAAATCTAACGTTTAAAAATTAAAGTTAAATAATAAAGAAACAATTGGGATTATATGACCAACGATATTTTTCACGGTCCAACAGATTTTATCAAATTTGGTGTGTAACACTTTGCGAAAAAAGCATTGACTGATTTTGACTGAGTTACTTTTAAACTGTTTTACTGTATACAAAATGTGTTTTAGTGTTTACCTTTTCTTCCTCGTCAAATGTCTGTCTTCCGGTAAACAAGGCTATCAACCTCTCAATGCTGCTTAGTTTGGCCCATGCTTCACAGTTAACAGTCTGTAAGACCTTACTGGTTGTAGCAATTACTCTATAGTAGTCTTCACAAATAATCATTTTACAGACAAATGATACAGTTGTCATCCTCTTCAAAATGGTGCAAGCTTCGTCAGTTTTTTTGTCTTCTGACGAGCCTATTTCCTCCAGGACTGTTCTTATTACTCTATAATTTTCAATGAAGTTCTTAAAGACAAGATGAGCGTAGGCAGCAAACCTAGTATCTGACCACCAGAGTGGAGCCTTCAAATCAACACCAACCTCTTTTGCTACTTTTAGCGCTTTCTCGAAGCATTTCCCAATCGAAAATTTCTTCAGTACTTCGCTTATCACATCGCAAACTCCGTCGATCCAGTCATTCATTTTTCTGGCATCCTTCTCGCAAAGTTGCAGAACATGTGCCCAATCCCACATAAAGTTTACATCTGGTTCAATATCCATAATACGCCCAAGTTTCTCTGGCACAGAAAGATGAAAATACTGGCCGTCAAACCCAAAGGCACTAATCTGAGAATCAATTATCTCCGTGTCTTTACATATTTCCTTTATTTCGGACGCTAAAAAATCTCCAGTGTGACCCGTCACAGGTCTAATTCCCAAAGCAACTGGTGTTAGAAAGAATTGTTCACCTGGTGTGAACACAATAGCTCCATGGATGTGACCAGTTCGCCGTCTTGTTGACATTTTGTCTGCAATAATCCCGACTAGGGGTGGGCTCAGTGATGCTTTCAGTTCGGAACGAAGGTAAGATTTTAATCTGCTTTCAACAGCATTCGCAAAGGCTGGCCATATTTGAGCAACAAACTTTCGTGAGTGATTTAAATTTCCTACTTTAACTCCAGCTGCAGCAAGTAACGACACGTCAATCTCATAGTCACCAAATGGACGACACAGTTTTAATAACTTATAGGCTTGTATACCCAGAGTGATTGCGATTTGCTGATCCTTTGATGCACGTTTCCTTTCTTTTTCTTTCAGTTCTTCTCTCTCTTCCAACTTAGCCCTGTGCAGCTGTGTGGTTAGATGCCTTGCCACATTCTTTTTCAAATTTCGGAATCCTTGTGGTTGACTTTCTTGTGTAAAATCAACCCCTAGACTTATGTCGTACACAAACACCCCTGCTGCTTGCCCCGCTTGATCGTCCAAAGAGCACAGCTGGCAACAGAATTTTCCCTCTGTTACTGAGTCAGAATATATATGTGCTAGCTCGCATAATCTTTCTATGCTTTTGCAAGTTTGTATGAGACTAGAAAGAGCTTCTTCGTCATATTGAACAGGTGGAGGGATAGAAACAGGATCGGCAGCAAATCCTTTCTTAGATTTTAAGTCTGACAACAGCTTAATAATTGTGTCAAGCTTGTGAGTGTCAGTCTCTTTTATTTCCGCAATTGTCGAAGAACCTCCGGTTTCAACCACTGCACTTTCTTCAATTTGTTCTGTACCGACCATGCGTGCTATTTGTTCTACTTCTGTCTGTTCGGTGCTAGTTTGTTGTTCTGGCAACTGAATCTTTTCACTAGTTCCTTCTGACCAGGTTTCAATTTGCCCCCTTCCTTCGGTTCTTGTTTGTTTGGTCACATCGTCATCGGTTACATCGCTTTTTCTTTTCCTTAAAGTATCATCTTTAGATTTAGTGGCCTCATCTTTTGATTTCAGGTACGCAAATAGACCACCACTTCGTTTGGGTTGATTTTCCTTTGTCATTGGGGGCTCTCCTGGATGCTGTTTTTCAGTGTGTTCCTTGACACGATCTCGACGTAACTCTACGCCACAGTATTGGCAATGAACTTGTCTTTTAGAGGGAGGTCTCTTAGAAGGAGGCGGGTGTACAGAACTCATATCGAATCGTCTAAAATTGTAACAAAATTATTGCGTTAAAGTTTAGGTTCACATAAAACAATATAATTGTTGAGTTCTCTTTATAAAACAGAAGTTGAAATTAAATAATTTGAACACAACGAAAATGAGTTTTTATGAAAGCAATAATTTTTTTTACATACCAGTATTGATGTCTTCCACAGAATTTCTTCACTTGTGCTCTGTCTCTCCTATGTAACCATCGTTGATTGTAAATAAATTTTAACTGATTCCGACAGCTCAATGCTAATCCGCAAAAACTATCTACTAAATTACAGGTTTGTTCAAATTTATATAGCGTGATCCGTGAATATTTGGCAGTAATCAGAAACGGTAAATACACAAGTTTTGTATATGTTGTCTCGTGTGCAAAATGAAAAGAAGCAGTATCACACTCCGGGGGGGTTGTGTATTGTTTCGCATGTAAAAAATACTACCTATTGATGTTTCAACTGGCAATTTCGTCGATAAGGGGTCATCACGAAATTTTTCGTCCCTTTTTTTTTTTAGGGAGAACGCTTTCTTAATCTGAACAAATTACAGTTCAAAATTCTACATGGACCCTTCCGGAATAATGAGTCACTAAATCGTATGTAGTAAATTGGATAATTTCACTAAATTGTGTTACTGCCCAATGCTCATATTGTCCGTTACATTACTATTAAGGATATATGCTACGGATTTTATATAATTATTTACGCTTCCCTTTTTTGACAGTACTTATATTTTTAAACTGCTACCTTGCCAAGTCTGTTGAAGTCACCATAATATATAATGAACTTCATTCCATAGTTATAGTTTAAATCTACAACTGGAACAATCTGTAAACCATGATCCTATCATTCCGATATTCGGTATATACTCCGTGAATGGGAGAAGACCACTTATCACCCCTTCAGTCGGCTTCTATAGAAAGCAGTGGATCGGCGCCACAGCTTGTGTATTGAACACACGAAATAGAAATCACAACACAAGTGTCCCGGTTCCCAGACGTATTTTTAAAGACATGTTTATTAGCGTAACACATGAAGAACAGTCAAAGTTTATTAACACAATATACATAAATATACACACAAGTAAATCAATTGAAAATAGTTGACATTCTGTTTTGTTTGAATCCCCTTCCCGCTGAATGGGATCCTGTAGATGTAGCGTCAAGCGCACTTCAAACTACGTTTTATCTGCACAGAAGAGAATATACGTAATATCCCCCCAGCCCCAAACAAAAAAAAAACACAAAAAAAACACAAAAAAAACACACATAGAATCGAACACAATGGAATTTATTTATTTTTATGCATTCAAGACGCTTAATGTTGAAACTCGCAAGCGCATGCACGCGGCAATTAGCACTGCGTACGTGGAAACTGAGCCTACTACGTACATAGGCATGTTAGAGCTAGTTTTAGTGGTAAAGCAGTAAGCTATTCCCGGCCGTGCGTTTATAAACCGACCCAGTCAGCTAAACAATCATTAATGAAGTTTTATACATATACGGGAATCTCAGCATGTGACTTGTGCTAGGTACGTTAGCTCTTGCATCGTCAAGCGACCGCCTGCCGTCCGCCATTACACCACACGTACATATATTTTCCTTGTTTATGTATTTTTTTTTTTTTTTCGCTTGCTTGGCTTCCCGCCTAGATTCGAGATCTTCCCGGGAACGAGGTTACCGTGTTCCCGACTTTTTCCAGCCATGCTCATATGACCAAAATTGTCACCTACATGTATACCATTGATTAACAACAGCATGGTATGAATATGCAATTAAATTGAGTAATTAGTTAATGACATAGGTGGCATTGTCAGTTATGAGTGACAAATTTATCTCCCTTTTTAGCTACAAGCCAATCCCATAGACAAAGATATCAAGGGGGTCTCTAAAAACATATAAATCATGTGCTTATTATTTTGATAAATAATTACTGTTTAACAACTCCACTCTACTTTTATATAAATACAGGAACTTTTCTCTTTTGAAAACAATCTCTGGAATGAGATAGAAACACTGTTTGAAGTAAATTAGGAAATTGCTTTCCATACTTAGCCTATGTGTGCCTTCATCAATCATGAAGTTAACTAATATTGTTGGTAACACCAAATCATACTCATTTGTGATTTCCAAATTTATACTTCCAGTTCAACAGTTTGCGACAAACGAGGTTGGTGTTTGACTCTTAAAATCTAACCTGTGAAGAGTTGGCGATCCTCAATCCAGCGGCCACTCCATTATGAAAATGTGGCCAGGCTGTCATGTTAGACGGGGTATCAATGTGGGTTAACTCCACTGTTGTATTCCTGGTTTATTAAAAAATAGACCAACATAGATACAATTAACAATCGCAAAGATTGGTTGATTGATTGGTGTTGAGCACTGAATGGGATTTCATTTATTTGACATCAATGTATTTCAGCAGTAAATAAAACGAACACAAACATACAATATGGGTGTATACAATGCTCCTACAGTCATAAGTTGGGACAGCATGACCATACTTGGAACCCACTGCCTTTATTTAAAGGTTGGGTATAATACCATTCTGAAACAGAATCTGCTGTTTTTGACCATGTTGTACATTTTGTAACATTAATATTGGTCTTTCACTTTCCTAATCCAGTTAATAAATGTGATGGACTCCCTAATAAAACTTCAACTTAAAAATACAGTGGAAATTGGGGAATGAAAGAAAGCGACTTGCTTTACTGACCAGACCAGTATCCATTCAATAGCTGACATAAGCATGCAGTTAAAGTCACAGCTCTGTGACACACCAGTTGAGTTGGATGCTTCTGGTTTGGTGTGACATAGGTTGAACTGTATTGACTCTGTGTACATATGATCTAACATAATAAAATGATGTGAAGAGTTACTTACCTTGGTGGAGCTCTCCCTGTCAGACAAAGTTTAGGTATAGGAAGTGCTTCAGTTGGTAACGAGAGGTGAGAACACATTGTAAACATCCCTCTGGAATGAAAATGTTTCTTTTATGTCAACTTGGGTTAAAGCTATATATAAAAAATTAAAGTCTGAGTAAACAAAAAAAATTAGTCCATAGATCAGAAGTCTCAGTCCAACTTTGAGTTTTGTTGGTATTATAATAAACTTAACATGTGGATGTCCTGTAAAAACAGCTAAAGACAAACTGCCTCAAGGAAATCCAATTACTATCCTTTAAACATTACCCATATAGACGTAAAAAGCTCTCACCTGCCAAGGGGTAAAGCCATGGTCCTGATGCAAATAGAATACAGGTGTCTTTCTTGTTCCTCTATAAAATCATGATCACTATAAACAATAAATTCACATAGTATGATCCAACTGTTACGGAATTCAACTACAGCGTAACTTTAACCTTGAGACATATGAATATACAAAAATGTGATCAACTCAATTTTTGTCTGCTAATAATGAACTCAAGAGTGTAAGCTTTGTCATCTCTGCAAATAGACAGCAAGCAAATAACATCAAGTCAATTTGCCTCCTTCAAATGGACATATTTCTGTTGAGAACCATTTTCTTGTTTGACTATTCATCAAATTTGACTAAGATACAATTTTAATATGATCACATAGATAACGTTTTACAAAACCGCTGAAGAATTATAAGAATATAATTATTTTTTACTTATGAAGAAAGTTCTTGGGGAAAAAAAGGCCTTAAATTTTATTTTTAATTCAAAATTTATGATATATTTAGATATTCAACTATATTTTACTTCATTCTTATTTTAACACTAATCAGCCACTAATATTTTCCTTTTAAGAGTGAGAAATCCATACCTGACTTCAGGCCGCTGTGTGACGGTAATCTTGGCTGGTTTAGCTGACTGTAACATTCTCCGGATCTCCTGAACTCTCAAATCTTCACTAAATCTCATACGTAATAACTGAAAATTAACACAAGTATTTTCACGGATTATCACACATAACAAGACAAACAACTTTACTAAATCTCTGTAGTACCAACACAAACATATTCATGGAATCTCAAGACGTAATACCTAAAAAAAAACACAAACAGCTGCACTGAATCTCAGACGTAATAACTGAAACCAAATATAGGTGAATCTCAGATCTAATAACTAAAACTAAAACAAAACATCTTCACTGAATCTCAGATCTAATAACTAAAACTAAAACAAAACATCTTCACTGAATCTCAGATGTAATAACTACGAACACTCATCTTTATTGAATCTCCAATGCAATAAATGAAACCAAACACACACATCTTTACTGAATCTCAGATCTCTTACCTCATGATCAATATGCTCAATACCATCCTCATCATCTTTTGTACCTTTGCTAGGAGTAGCAGTATGAGGTTTCTCTCCTGGTTTCTCTGTCTTGTTATACCCTTCTGAGGCCAACAAGGTAAAGTCCTGTCGACCTGAAGACACAAACAAAATATAATAAGTCTTCAGAATTTTAATGAGAATAAACTTCCATAAACAAATACAAGTAAAAAATTCCAGATTTCAACTTATTGTTGTTGGGATGCTTCAGTTGTTTCCAGTCCATTTAGAGAACCAATTTAGTTTTAAGAATTCCAAGAATTTCAGGTGGATTTTTTATGGAATAAATGTGTCAGCTTTACAATATTACTAGTTATTGAGCGATATATTGAAGGAGGATCAGTAGCCTGGCACTCTAACCACTGAACTATGGCTGCGTGATCTTGTTGAAGTGACGCCTGGAGAACATTGGCTACAATAACCAAAGAGACAACAAAATAAAGTTAATACTAAATTACCAAATTGGCTCTAATAACATAATGCAGGCCCCTAAACACTCCTGACATCACATTTTTTTTTTTTTTGTCTCTTCTAATATTTTGATGAGAGCTAATATTCTATAATACGGTTAGTAGTGTACAATCCAAATGAGGTACATTATTCTTATGTCAAATATGGTACAATAATATGTGTATTACATTAACCTACCAATAAGACTGTGTGCTTTTTCTGGCCAATCAGCTGGGGGATTGTGACGACAAACAAACATGGCTTCTCGTAAAGGTAAAGCCACACCCACTGGTAACGATTCTAGGTCCTGATTGGTTATACCTGGTAGTCATATAGATATAAGATTTCAAATTTATAGAACTTAAGAATGTCAGATCTGGCATACAGATTTAAAATCTTTGATATTGATGAAGTTTTAAAAAGTGTTTAAACTCAAGTTCCTCAGCTCCTCTAAAAAATATCAAAAATCTTCAAAGGGGAAGGATTTTGTCAAAAGTTAGATATATACATGTATATTATTTAATTTTTTCCAAGAGCTATTTGCAAAACAGATTATAAATGGGAGTATCAGATAGTTACCAAGTTCTGTCATGTAGAGTACAACTCTTTCAGCCACAGCTGTCTGAGGTCCAACATTGTAACTCCTTGAGAGGGATACATTGGTTGATACAGCAGGTGCCCTTTGACCTGTAACATTTCACATTACAAATGACAGATTTCAATATCCAATTAACTTCAATATTATTTTTCACAAACTGTACAAGCTTAATTTTTTATTTAGATCTATTTACTTGAAATTAACTGCAAAAATAAAAACAGGCAGCAAACATAAACTCAAAACAATTTTAATACATAATAAAGATTTGTTTGTTTGATTGGGGTTTTTCATCCTACTCAAGGTCATTTCACTTATATGATGAATTGTCCATTTCACACTGTTCCTGGCTTAAATATGAAAAACTGTGACAAAACCTTGTTAAACCCCCCAAGTGATAGAATAAACAGACAGATGGAAAACAAAAGGTCCAAATAACCTCAACATTTCATCAGTTAGGATAAGTGCCTCACAAAAAATGTCCACACAAAGAAGAGGTTTTGAAACCCTTACCAGTAAAAACCACAACGGGTAATAAATATGACTATGACACCCTTTTGTGACCTTGATCTCTGAGCTATGTTAGTTATTTATAAAATAAACTTCAATAATACTGCCCTAAGCCAGAGAACTGGGAAATAGTTAAATAGGTGCTTTGTCGATTACTATGAAAGCAACTGTTTCAACAGCCCTGTCTTACCAGACGATAATATCTCAAATCAGTAAATTCCACTAAATCAGTGAAAATCTACTGGCTTTGACCAGTGAACAGTTAAGGTTCACATTACCTGAAGGGATCACCCGCTTGAGGGATTTCTCTACAGCATGTTGAATAGTCAAGTCTTCGTTTAACAGTAAACTGTACACCTAAAATAAAGATAAATAGAAACATATAATTTGTTTAAGTGGTTATGATTTAATGTAGTAGTTAATGATATGGCACTCATAATGGGTAAAGAAAACCACCCTCCATATCTATTGATTGGTCGATTGCTTGGTGTTTTAAGCTGTGCTCTATGGTACATTACTTATATTACAACAGCATACTCCAACAATAATTTACACTAGCACAACCATAAAATAAGAAGTTAGAAAGTTAATTTTCCTCCAGTGTTCAAGTAAACAGCACTGCTACTCTCCAAACAAACGGCCCTTAGCCAGAGGGCTCCCTCCATATTAATGACAGCAAAGAAGTACAAGATAGGAATATAAATCTAATGTTTTAGTAAACGCAATATATGGCCCCATGGGGTGCCATATAGACCCTTCATGAACACAAGGTAACCAAAGACATTTCAAAATATAGTTCACAACAAAAAGTACGCAAAAACAGGGAAATCGATTCGGACTCCAATGTGATTTGGTTACCATACTTAGTAACCACCTATAGGATCAATGTTGGAATGGATTGGAGCCATCCAGACAAGACACCAGACAGACAGACGGAAACATATTGGTGAATTAATAATAGCAAAAGTCACAACTTCAGTTAAGGGTGGATGTGTCAAAACATAGACCATATAGTTTTCTAGTTCTGCTCCCGATTTGATAATTGTCTGACCAAATCCATTTCCGCTTTCCACAACACTTACTGAGATAATGCTTTTAGTCTGTGAAGAGACATCTGGTATGTAAGGTATAGGTGGGCAGTCCACTCCTCTTAGACTCTGGTACAGCCAGTCACACACACTGGGCGGTGTAGAACACAGGTAGTTTGGGTACTGCATCTTCTTTAAATGCTCTACCAAAATAGATCACACAACATGCAATACCTTTTCCATGATCTCTATGATATTTAATAATATTAAAACAGAGCATGTACAAGAAAAAAATATCTGCAAAGTCGTGAAATAAAATTTTATCATGTTGAACTATAGGCGTAAAAACATTGTACAAGATTTTATCGTCATACTACATTTTGTGAAAGTGACTACAAGCAATGAGTTGTGATCTGCAATGGTTGCTTAACTATACACACATTGATAAGCTGTTCATAATCACTTTTATAAGGTTATCCACAAAAAGTGTTTAGATGAAAATTCTTTAAACTCACCATCTTTGACCTGTGTGATTTCATCCACAGCATTAAATAGATGAGGGAGGTCTCTGGAGTAATGGTCTGTATAGGCGGTCAATTGAAGATCGCTGCAAAGGGAAATAACCTAAATTTGTTGTTTCTCTGTGTAACAAGAAAATACTATTTCCTACAATCACCATCAGATTGCCTCACGTACTGAAGGAGACTGGTCCATTTGATTCAGGCTTAGCACCTTATTAGAGTTTATTTCACTCATATTGAATGAAATTGGTTGGTTGATTTGTTTGTTTGTTTGAATAGGGCTTGATGTCTTACTTAAGTTTATTTCACTCCTAGGAAACCAACCTTGACACCACTGGCAATAAACAATGACAAGGCAGGACAATCACAGTTATACTCGATGAAAAGACTTGTCACTCAGCTTTGAGAGCAACAGGGTAACAGGAAACTGCCTGCCACTGTCCATCAGTTTCTCTCATATTGAAGGAAACTTGCCAGAAAGATTCATAGTTCACAGTTTATACAGGGTTCTGGTGATCTACAGAAGTAAATTCAACAAACTGACTTAATATGGCAACTTTATCTATATTTTTTAACGATATCACGGACTATCATTATTAGTTGTCTTTTGTAAAAATTTAAAACTGTGTTCCGTTTTCCAAGGCAGTCCTTTCTCTGTATACCGCTGAAGTAACAAAGGTAACTAATGACTATCATGTTAGACCACTCACCTGGCCAGCTGGTAAAGTAGGTTGGCCAACTCATGAGATTCATCTAATGATAAGATACTCAGCTTCAGTTCCTTTAAACAAGCAAAGCATTTATTATCAGTGATATTATACCATGGAGTACAACATTTATGTACATTGATGATTCAATGTGCCATACTTTATTCAAGACTATCTCATTTGTATAACAGAATTCTATTCCACAACACTTTTTATTTATTTTCTTATTGTTTAATGTCCGTTCAAGAATATTTCACTAATACAGTATAAGGGTTCAGTTTTCCTTTCAATCCAGTATCGTCCATTGATTTACCTTCACATCTTCCATGGACATACCAGGAACTTCCTGGGATATCCACTCATGTAGTAATGAAGTGGAAAATTCAACAGGAATCAGGGGCTTAGCCAGAAATCAAAAGTATGGTGTCCAAAATGGTCATTTTGCTTCAAATAACTGGGTGTCCAATTTTGACAGTTTTCCTATCTTCTGCATGTTAAAGTTTCTTAAAACAGGGTGTCCAA
>JAQQZZ010013201.1:0-11465 GCA_030265115.1 Mopalia vespertina | reverse complement strand
GCATACCGAAACAAAGGAAGACCGAACATGTGTCTTTGTACGCTCTCCTTATTTCCTCAAGCTCACGAGGTCCTCCAAATATTTTAAACCCACGCTTGTTTACGATGTCAGGGTGAGTTATTCAAATAGTCTCATACTGTACAGTACATAATATTCACCAAATATGTATATGTGTATTTTGTACTAGGCTGCACCATGTAAGACACATCTGTAACCTAAGAATATACTCTTTGTAACAACTATGTATTGACTTTACTGTTAGTAGTCACAAACGTTGCTGAAACATAAGTTGTGATTTAGCCAGGATTGAATTTATGTGTTTACATGTGTCTGAACGTTTGCCATTAACTCTAAGTGCATCAGGGCCACTGTGTGTTTTGTGTTTTAGTTTGGTCCACCACTACTAAAGTAGGGGGGAAGGGGACGTAGAAATGCTACTTGGCGTCCGTCCGTCCGTTTGTACGTTCGTCCGTCACAAATGTTTGTGAACACACTAGCTTGAAAATGAATTCACCGATTAACTTCAAACTTGGTATGTAGCTTCACCCTGATAACACGACATATGGGATTGCATTTCACCATATTTCATTAAACAAAATGGCCGTCATTACATAATTTTATAATATTCATGGTTGTATGTGTTGTGAACACGATAAGTAGAGAATCATCAACATAGACTGATAGAACCCTGGGCCCACAAGTCTCCCGCCAACACAGACTGATACAACCCTGGGCCCACAAGCCTCCCACCAACACAAACTGATACAACCAGCTGGGCCCACAAGTCCATGACCAACACAGTCTGATAGACACCCTAGGCCCACAAGTCAACACACCAACACAGAGTGATAGAACCCCTGGGCCCACAAGTCCCCCGCCAAGACAGACTAATACAACTCTGGGTCCACAAGTCCAACACCAGACAGACTGGTAGAACCCCTGGGCCCACGAGTCCCCAGCCAACATAGACTGATACAACCACCCACAAGTCTTCCGCCAACACAAACTCATACTATCCCTGGGCCCACAAGTCCCACACCATACCAACACAGATTGATAGAACCCCTGGGCCCCAAAGTCTCCCACCAAGTCCCTCACAGATAGAATCCCTGGGGCCAAACGTCTCCCACCAACCCAGACTGGTAGAACCCCTGGGCCCCAAATTCTCCCACTAACCCAGACTGATATAACCCCTGGGCCCACAAGCCCCCAACCAACACAAACTGATACAACCGCTGGGCCCCAAAGTGTCCCGCCAACACAAATTCATACAACCCTTGAGCCCACAAGCCCCTCACCATACCAACACAGACCAACAAGTATTCCGCCAACACAGACTGATAGAATCCCTGGCCCACGAGTCTCCAGCCAACACAGACTGATAGAACCCCGGGGCCCACAAGTCCCTCACCAACATAGACTAATACAACAAGCTGTGCCCACAAGTCTTCCGCTAACACAACCTTATACAACCGCTGGGCCCACTAGTCCCTCACCATACCAACAAGTATTCCGCCAACACAGACTGAGAGATCCCCTGGCCCACGAGTCTCTAGCCAACACAGACTGATAGAACCCCTGGGCCCATAAGTCCCTCGCCAGCATAGACTGATACAACAAGCTGTACCCACAAGTCTTCCGCTAACACAAACTTATACAACCCCGGGCCCCTCGCCATACCAACACAGAACCCCCGGGCCCACAAGTCCACAACCAACACAACTGATACAACCCCTGGGCCCAAAACTCCCCCACCAAAACAGGCTGATAGAACCCATGTACCAAGAATTCCCCCACCAATATACTGATAGAACCACTGGGCCCACAACTCCCCCATACGCTTGACCGATACAATCCCGGGGCGCACAAGTTCCCATCAACTACTTACAGAAGGCACATGTCTGGCCAGTCTAGCTCTATTTCTTATCGCGATAAATTGACTGTTTCAGGTTGACGGTAAAATAGTGAACGGTCTACCAGCCAGAAACGTGCAAATATCCATCACTGTCGTAGGTCGTTTCAATGGACAACAAAAGTCATCGGAAACTAAGACGTTTAACCTGGATAACTATGGGCGAGCAACTGTCCAATTTGATATGGTTGACAACATAAATTACTTGGATATAACAGTGAGTTTTGTGTAATTGTTCAACTATTAAAACAGTTAAGAAGTGCGATCCATTACTTTGTTGCATAATTTTAAAAACAATTATTAAATAAATTGGACTGAAGTAAAGCAGATTAAAATAAAATTAAAACGTATATACACGTTGTTTGACACTTGTCACTATAATTTCCGATTGGGAATGCTCTTAAATTAACAACGGCGTTTTATGGACTTTATTTGTAAAGGCCGGGAAAATATTGGTACGGCTTGCAACTAATAGTTTTATAAAAAAAATACGGTGATCCATTGAACATATGGTATTTCTATGTTGATCCTAATAACGCTATCAAGCGAAGGTATGAGTTGTCTCCGTTAGTATGATATAACAGCAACAGGCCGGTGTTATGATCAGAATATTTTCTACACCTGTCTACATGCGAATATTCAACAGGATCAGTTGTAGGCAATCTATTTATCTTTTTGTCAAATTAAGTTCATTCATGAAACACAACTAGTGCAATTCCGGAAAACGTTGACATCACTTGGACTTAACATTTCAGCATTTGTTACTCCACCCTCATGATCATGTAATGTTGGCAGAATAAACATTCAATCAAATGTACTAGAGCAAAATGAAACTGCAACGAATACCTATTATAATAGCACTTTTAATAGAGGACTCTATAACTGGGTAAGCGTAGGCATACCTTTTCACCTAACAAGTAAAACTAGATATGAAAGTTGCCTTGTTTTCAAGTATATAGCAGATCTATTACAGATACAGATAGGTGAATGTGAATCCGAATTCCTTTTCATATACGGGATAGATTTTGTGGTTTATTACTAGTGCTTCTACTCTTTATTTTAACAGATAATCTACGCTTTAATACAGGCAGTTTATTTTTTATTAAATAATAATACAGGTTGAGACAAGTGGCAAGGACTACCCAATCAACCAAGCGAAGGCTGTTCTTACAGCACAGGCTTACTCGTCACCCTCAAATAGTTACATGATTGTGCGGTCTAAACCTGACGTTGGCACAGTGGGTCAGCCTCTAAACATAGAGATGGTCATCCCTAAAAACAAGAACATTGTAACCATGCACATGCTAGTAAGTGCTTTACTATAGTTTTTCCCCAGAAGGTATGCATTGATCCCTCTAGATTTCAACCAGGTGCTTCGTTTAAAACTCTGCGAGCTTGCAACAAGTCCCTCTCATCTGGGCCAGACTTCTGTTTGTCTCTAGTAACGCTACAGCGAAATCCTGTTCTCTCTTCCCCTCTTTGTTTCCAAACAATTGTAATGAGAATAATCCTTTCTGTCTTTTGTGTGAATATTATTCTCATTAAACCACTTTATTCAAAATGCAGTTAAGTCAATGTACTGTTGGTATAGTGCGCCTAGAGAAAACAAAGAGTAATCTACTTAAACCCTCTTGTGGATGGGTTAGAGAACAGTAAGGTTAAACCTGTGGCTCAGTTTGTCGTGTACTGGACTGCTAAATCTTCGTTGTTGTACTGCAAGGTCCGAGTCTGTCCGTCGACCTTGTAAGTTGTGAATAAATTATCCTGAGAGAGAAAGATTGTCAGTCGTAACTTGGGTGAAAATTCCATGTACGACTGTTTAATTCAAACGCTAGAGTGTTTGTCCAAATGTTTAAATCAAAACGAGCATGGGGTTGTCAAGAGCTACACCTCTCTGAAACAATATTAATCTTTCCAGCGCAAGCAAATAATTGACTAATGTCATTATGTTGTGTTTTTCTTTCAGGTCATTTCCCGTGGCAAAGTTGTTTACTCCCATGTTCTTAATAAAGAAAGCTGTCGTTGCAAAACGAATCAAAAAGTTACAGTCCGAGTTACACAAGAAATGGTTCCATCTATTCGGGTTGTAGGTTATTATATATTAGAGACCGGCGGGATTGAGGAAATTGTCGCTGATTCTCTGTGGATTGACGTCAATGATCAGTGTCCCAACGAGGTATAATTTAATACATTAAACCATATTAAAGCCAAGAATGCCTTTATTGAATGTAGGCCATTTGGACAAATTTTTACATTTTTGGTAATATCATCAATTCCTTTGCGAAATCTATCCCATCAACTATATCATATGCCGATTTGGCTTATACAAGAGTGAAGGCTCGCGGATTTGAGTCTAGAACCGCAATAACTCATTCAATGTTTGAGGTGATCCGAGGTATATTTATAATTCTTAAGCGCAATTGTGCTACGACACTATAGCTTGGCATAATTTGTGCAACATGTATACTAGTTTAACATTGAGAACATAATGAATGGCAGGATAACACGCAACCACGTTTCGGTCAAATTGGTATCTCTGTATCTGTTTCTTCAATATTATAAGTTATTTCACGGCTTTTCGTGGGGTTAGGCCTGAAATTTTGTCGAAAAGTTTGGTATTGTTAGCAGGCAGGTCTCACTTGTATTTAAAAGTAATTATCCACAACTGAATCCTATACTGAGTTTAATTGTAGGCCTACGAATCCACGTGTGGTTGAAAGTTCGTATTGGGCGAGCCGACTAAGTACAATAAAACCCATGTTGGATTCATTTGTGTATAATTACCTTTTTATTATACACCGCTTCGCCCTTGAAAGAAGTGAAGATTTGGCCCTAGGCTATGCGGTGAAGGCTTTACACGACGACTCATTTCAAGGGAGATAACCCTTTGTGTCCTTGTCAAAGTTCTCACTTCCCTTTTGTTTACCTTTCAAAAAATTCTCACTATGTTTGACAGTCCATGCCGCAAATGTAAACAAAAAAGTTTTTTCCTTTCGTTACAGGGTTTGCTCTGTTTGTTGATAATCACAAAATACGAACACACATACTAAAAAGTGCTATTTATATATAGATCGATCGGTTAAGCCAAGCCAATTCGGTCAACTCCGTCAAACAGTCAACCGAAAATTGGGTTTAGCATATTCGAGAATGTACCTATTCCATCTTAACATCTCTTTTAGGTTGACATCGTACCAGACAAAATGTTATACAAACCAGGCGGTTACGCCACGATCACTCTTCGAGGTGAACCTAATACACTGGTAGGTTTGTCGATGGTTGACGCGGCTGTATTTTTGCTCAACGACAGACATTTGCTGACTAGAGACAAGGTATGTCTGCAACTCTTCCGTGAAGCTTCAATTAACTACATTCTGTTAGTCGTTGTACCAGAAGTATGTAGGCTTCAAGCTCAATTGTTTAATATCAAAGTCAACGAAGAAACTTCAGAACAATTTCTGAAGGCTAAAGTAACGAAGGAACGTAATGTCCATCTCATTTAATGCAAAATATCGGTATGTAAAAAAGGGTGTTATTTGTCAAAACTGATAGAAAGGGGACATATCCTATTTAATGCCTTAATGTGTAGTTTTAGGATAAATTTATTCTTGCTTGACTTTTACAACCGCATCTCAGCTCAGCGGTCAATGTGATTCGCCATCGAAGAAACACTAGAACGAATCAACGGCAACGATAAAGGGCAAGTACACTCTAAGAAAAATATGGCTCTAATGGAACCCTTTAAGGTTCTTTAGTCATGGCTGGTGGAACGCTTTATGGTTCTGTATGGAACCCTCACGGCAACTGCTCCAAGTATTTCTCCCTTTCATGTTATATCAAAGTACCATTTTTGTCGTAATGGTTCTAGATAGAACATCCTCTTTTCTATAGAACTCACAAAGAACCATTATTTCTAAGAGTGTACAGGTTATTGCATATGACTAATACAGGAAAAGTGTACAACTAATGTAAGGATTGTGGAACTTTTTTCCGATTTTGCCACCATTTCTATAACACATCGTCCCACAGGAATGAAATGCACCATTGACCAGGTGTGTCCGGTCACAATTTCTAACCAAGTACTAGATGAGGCCTACACAATCTTTCCTGAATTTACCAAACATAACAGATCCCCGAACTATGGCTGTTTGGATACCAATTTTTGCAGACATGTATATCAACAGAACCTTTCAATATTTTCCGATTATCTTGGTCAATTTGGTAATTGTACACTATTGTTATGTTGATCGTTGTGAACATAATTTCATGGCTTTGTTATACCGTTTATACAAACATGTAAAAAAACAACCATTTACGTTTTACTGCACATGTCTGTTCACAGTTATTCAAAACCCTGAACAAATTTGACCTTGGGTGTGGACCAGGTGGTGGTAGTGATATTGTTGACGTGTTCATGGTAAGTGATTTTAAGAGAAGACTTTTTTTGAACAGGCATATTGGTAATAATTATAATAATAAGAGACCTGAAACGCCTGGATTGGATTGCTTCTTTCCTATACTGAGGCTTCTCGCATACACAGCGATGGTTATTGAGCACGAGTCCACCCTGAAACACCCTATTCTGTAGTGTATTGACTCTAAAATCTTCTCGTTAAATTATATCTGAGAAAAACCTTTTATTGTCTGCTTTAGTCCAGTGAGTTAAGTAATGAGTACGTGCTCAAGATTAAGAGAATATTAATAGTGACTAAATGTAAGTCTTTTTTTTATTGTTCGCTGCGATGACCATTTGTTCGAGCGAACCCGTATTGGGGCTCTGGTTTTCTAAAACGATCATGATGACGAGTGAATGAATGTAAACCATGAAACAGGCGGCTATTGATTGATGGATTTATTCATTATGTTTCATTTACATTGTTAATTAAAATGAACTTGTGGTTTTATATAAATCTCTACGGTTTCTGGGATATAACTCCCGTGATTATGGCTGTACCAAACAAAGTGGCTCAGTCGTTCGGCTTTGTTTTAAATCTCCTGATTCCGTTGAATTGTGAGATTTAGACTGACGATGATGTATTTTGCCTCTTCCGTTTAATGAAAAGTGACATAAAGCAAAACCTATTCCATTTACTCGTTTTACAGATGAGCTCAAACAGAGATGAATAGAAGAATTCTTTTCTTCGAATAAATCACAAGAGCTTTTTAAGTCAATAGATACTTGGCGACCATTGGGTCAAACTATACCATGACTCGCATTTATGAGAGCTGTTGGATACCTATTTATATACGCTCTACAATAAAAATATAAAAAAGCTGAACCAACGGAGTCACGAGAGTCAAAATTATTTGTAAATTCCTAAAACACCATCTTCGCCAACTAAGAGTTTTTTCCGGGCTACTCTACGTTTTAAAACCCTTGGCAGACCTGGGCTGTGTGACCAGAATCTAAATCCACGCAAATGATTGTATGACTCTGAACTTCTATACATCCATTCAGATGGCGTGTTTATGCGATAAGACACGTCTAGTGAAAAATGCGATTGTCAATAACGAAAGCTGCAGGTACGTTGTAAGTGCATACGTGAATGGTGTGATGTAATTGTTACCCGGGGACTTAACTCGAACCCCGATCAATTTATTCGCCAGGGGGCCTATGTATATTTTCTGATTAAAGCAGCTCGGCCTGACAAGGGTTATTATGTAGAGCAGCTCGGGGTATCGAAGATATAAAGCAAAAGCACAACTATGACTGTGCCACAAATACACAAATGCATAAATTTGCCCTCTATTCTATATAGGATAGTGGACTAAGTGTCGTTTCCACATCAAACCTGATAAGTAAAGTTCGTGACTCCACAGAATGCAAAGATGAAGTGAGACAAAGGAAACGCAGAGAAGCGGGTAAAACTGTATTATTTATTATTTAAACGTATGGAACAGCTTAGTTGTACATATGCATGATAGCGTTATTTAGCGTGTACCTTGTTGTGGTAAATATCAAATAAATAGAAATAAGTATTTAATTGATCACCTACCTTGTTTATTGCAGTCGGCTATTAGACTGTATGTTATTTACATAACAAGAGAGTAAATGTCAGTTAATCTGACTTCCTTCTCGTATCAGTTAGTTAATCCTTCGTTCAATAATTAAAACAATCAATCATCCCAAATTATTCTGGCAATAAGTGAGTCGCCTGTTAGCCATTAGATCATTCTTTGGAAATTAAATTAAGCTGAATACATGTATCGCATAATTTTTCAACCAATGAATGGCAACGAATTGGTACTAATTCAATAGGTCATTTTTCACTTCAGTTTCCATTAAGAAAGGACAGCATGGTCGAATCTGCTGTTGCGAGGGAGTCAAAGTTCAAAACGGTTCTTTGTGTTTTGAGGAGGCCAGTAAAATAATCAACGCTTCTCCTAAGTGTAGGGAACAGTTTTACAAATGTTGCCGAGAGGAAGCAATTTGCCGAACAACACCTGGAACATGTAAGTTAAACTCAGAATGAGAGACAAATATTTCTGAGTTACTTAGGCTCACCGGTACTCGACCTTACAGACCCCTGGGTTAAATTGAATGAAACTGTTTTTTGTGATCTTATAAAGGACGAGCAATATTGATATCAGGATTATAGTTGTAAGTATTTGTGGATGGGTTAGCTAAGCTTGTTTGTTTGATTGAATGGGGTTCAACGTCGTACTCAAGGGTATTTCACTTATATGACGACGGGTTGTCCACAATGTTCCTTCCCTAATTACGATGGAAAACCGGGAGGAAACCTCGTAAAAACCACCTCCGCAATTGCCGGAGCCACATCGTGTGACTCACTCATATACCTGAGGGTCGACAGACGGACTCGATCCTATGAACGGTACGTCGGAGTAGGATTAGTAAGCGCACTCGCTAACCACTACGCCACGGCCGCGGGCGCTTAACTAAGCAGTGTGACAACTATATGGGCATCTACAAGGACCAGTTATTATTTGTAAAATGACTTTATACAAACCTACATGTAAAGTAATGTATAGGTTTATGTCCCAAAGTACATTAGATGCGCATCTAATTGGAATCGAACATGCTTGAAGGGGCAAGGGCGGGAGCGGGGTGATGTTGACGTCGTTTATCCAAGCGTATTCTTCTCCTTTATGAAAGTTAATTCCCACCCAATTGTTCGAATGGTTCATTAAAGAGTACCTAATTTACTCTTTCAAGCGGCTAAGCTGGGCGATTAGGATTGTGGTTTAACAATACATTTTGATTCATTGACTTTGATTTATAAAAAAAACCCTCGAGCCTGTTACTTAGAACTTTTATAAATTGATCAGAACGTCGTAGTCTATTGTTCAACCCATTAATTACGTGAACAGCACGTAATTAATGGGTTGGACAAATACAATTATTGCTCAAAGGCTAAGGATTGATTTCTAAATATCTGCACAGCAGGTTGAAAAAACATCGCTTATTTTTTAATTCGACTGTCAATGGGGTACAAATGATTGCTTTTAGAATATCGTAAACTTTGGAATCATCAGATATAGAAAAGGACAGTTTAGGGCTGAACAATCTCACAATTTCTGTAATTTCTATCAGTAAATAATAATATTGCATTTTACATTTTACAAAATGGAGTATGAAAGCACTTGTTTTGAAGTAAACGAGTTCTCTAATCCTGGTGATGTAACTCAACTCATCCACAGCACCTGCATTCATATCCTTGATCCGAATACTGGGTCGGTAGATAAACATATACATATAAGCAAACAAATGAATAAATTTGTCATGATTATAAAATGAAAATACATCTTTTGGTGAAAGGCTAAGGATTGATTTCTAAATATCTGCAAAGCAGGTTGAAACAATATCGCTTATTTTTCTAATTCGATTGTCAATGGGGTACAAATTTTTATATTTCAGGGTATTGTAAATTTTAGAATCATCTGAAGTAAGAAAGGAAAGTTTAAGGCAGTGTTTTGAAGTAAACGTGTTCAAATACAGCGACTGCATGTACATGTATATCGTTGACATGGACGATATGTATATATATTTTGAGTAAATGAAGAAAGAAAAATTTGCTTGCCTCCACCAGTATTCAAAACCCGGGACCTTTGGATCACAAGCTCAACACTTTACCGACTGAGCTACGGCAGAATGAGTCCCGAATTCGAATAAACGATATATATATATTTGTACACAAACGAATAACAAATCACGGTGGAGGCAAGCACAGCTTTTAATCAAAATCTCAGTAATGATTTTTGTCCCTGATTAGTCCAGCGAGTCTTTTAATTGGCTGGTTTCGTATCGAGTATGATTATGATATCAAGACATTTAATAAGTACAGTTTATGTCTTGCTGGACACATGAGTTGACAACAGCTTTTGATCTAAATCTCAGTAATGATTTTTGTCCCTGATTAGTCCAGCGAGTCTTTTAATTGGCTGGTTTCGTGTCGAGTATGATCATGATATCAAGACATTTAATAAGTACAGTTCATGTTTTGCTGGACACATGAGTTGACAACAGCTTTTAATCTAAATCTCAGTAATGATTTTTGTCCCTGATTAGTCCAGCGAGTCTTTTAATTGGCTGGTTTCGTATAGAGTATGATCATGATATCAAGACATTTAATAAGCCAGTTCATGTCTTGCTGGACACAGGAGCTGATTTTGAGGCTAATAATCCTTCTAAGCCCATTATTGCACAGGATATAAGTAGGAACATTATATGTGTAA
The DNA here is from genome assembly GCA_030265115.1 of Mopalia vespertina. Classification (NCBI taxonomy): domain Eukaryota; kingdom Metazoa; phylum Mollusca; class Polyplacophora; order Chitonida; family Mopaliidae; genus Mopalia; species Mopalia vespertina. The sequence continues at coordinate 859 of JAQQZZ010013201.1, read as the reverse complement.
GTCTTTTTTTTTTGGAAAGCTTGGATACCAATGACTCGTTCAAATACGGAAATTCGATGAAGATACAATAATGACTTTGAAACTGAATGCCAATTGAATTAATGTCAACAGAAAAATATATAGCACATTTTTGGGGCTTTAATTGCCAGATTTTAATTGCTGCAAGACTTAATAATTAAGTTTATACAGTAACAAAGCCCTTGAACCCTCAGTTTGTTCGTAATTTGATTTTGAACGATTTTACAGTTCATTATTGTTCTCCAGTTTTATGAAATCATTTCAAAATATATCTTTCGGAAAACATTTGTAAAAATCCAGGCTGAACTTCAAAAAGAATGAGGCACCCATTTGATGTCTGCACCATCCTCTTTATAAAGCAACACAGATTTATGATGAGCGGCGTTAGAGGAACTAGCAACGTTCTATGAATAATCAACCAAATCCACTGATGTCCGAAATAGGCTACCAAATTGATTTTACAGCGTAACCCCATATGGAAAGCTTATTTCAATAGGTCTAGTGAGTGGTCAGATATTGCACTGAAATAAACACTAAACTTTATTCATCATTGGAACATTTATCAAAATCCGTCCTCTAGGAGCAGACTCTGTTTTGATAACCCATTAAAACCAATCACAAGGTCAATGACTTTATATTTTGCTCACTGAAAATCTCAATTTTAATGAGTGCAATATTCGAAGGCGTCGGGAATTTTTATGAGGTGTTGAAATATCACTACACTACAAGCTTGCTTTACTGATACTTACTCTATTGATTTACAGTACATGTCTTTTTGTCTTAAAGATGATTCACACAAATTTGGAGTCAGAACAGCGATAAACAGAGCGAGTTTTGTTAT
>JAQQZZ010013190.1:0-11466 GCA_030265115.1 Mopalia vespertina | reverse complement strand
CGGAGTGACAATATTGATCATATGTTGGCATCCTTTAGGATTGATTGATTGGTGTTTTACGTCGTGCTTGAGGGTATTTCACAGTGTATTCCAACAATAATTTTATACTAGCACAACCAAGATGTGAAGAGTTTCCATAATGTTGGAAAATTAATTTTCCTCCAGTGCGGCATCCTTTTGGAAAACATTTTGTGTTTTGAGGTATTTTTGTAGTGTTTGTTTAACTGAGTTATACCAACAGTCTTGAAAGCTGGTAATATCATGAAAAGTGTTTATCAGATTACCTTGACCTACAGGCTATTAAACAAAGTGTTAAATTCTGAAAACTTTACAGGACAATGTAAATTTTTAACAGACATGCCCGCACTGCATATAGATTTCTACCCTTGTTTAAGTTTATATCACATGTAGGTCCATTGTTTTCAATGTTTGTTTGTTCGATTGGGGTTTAACGTCTTAATCATGCGTATTGTACTTATATGACGACAGATGATCCAATATACACTGCTCCTTGCTTAAATACTGTGGAAAACCAGAAGAAACCTTGTAAAAACGATTGCCGAAGCCACGTCATGTGATTCACTCATATACCTGATGGTATTCAGGCAGACTTGAACCCATAGACGGTACATCACAGTAGGATTTGTGAGCAGACACGCTAACCACTACAGGCCATTATTTCCAAACCTTGTGTTTTACAATAGTGTGTTTAATTGATGTATAAGAACATACTTAAGGTTATTTCACACATATGACAGCATGCTAAACCAAAGAATGGATGAAGAAAACGACCATAGACAATGGCAATCAAAAGACACATAGCAAAGAGGCCACAACAGAAAAGTGTTTCTTGTTAGCTAGGCCCCGTTGCTTGAAGCAGGCCTGTGCTGTTGGGGAGAACGGACAGAACTGGCTTCCCCATCATATGCAAACTTAGGATTTAGGAGGACCAATTTATAGGTTTCCCAAATTGTTTGAAGTCTTAATCTAAATTTGCATTTTGCTACTGATTTTGACAAAGTGTGTCATCCCAATATCAATGAAGATTGTATTTAAAAACAATTTTGCTTTAGTTTTCACAAAGGCACAAATATGTATTTTAAAAAATCAGTAAACCAGGGGAAAATGCAAATGTAAGGTTATCTCACAAAATTTTAAAGGACCGATTTTAAGGTTCTGCCAGAAAAGATTACAGCACAGGCCTGTCGAAGCATTATTAAATTTAATCCTCTATTAGAGGACGTCACGCCATGTTGAAGGTCTATCTCTAACCACGTATTATCAATTTAATCTGGTGTAAGCGGATAATCACACTTATAGAAAGCTCCCTCTATCCACCTTTTGGTGCAACGTCTTAAACAAAATTTGTTTGTTTGATTCATGTTTAACATTCTACTAAAGGGTATTTCACTTAAATGAAGGATTATCAACTTGTTAATGCCTTACTTAATATGGTGAAAAACATAGATTTGTTTGTTTGATTGGGTTTAACGTCGTACTCAAGGGTATTTCACTTATATGACGACGTGCCAGCTCAATGGGTGAAGGAAACCACCCTTGACAGCAGTGTCAACAAACAAAGACAGGACAGGACAATGACAGGACGCAACAAACAGATCGGCTTCCTGTTCCCCTTTAGCTCTGAGAGCACTAGAGCAACATGAAGCTCCCTCCAACCACCCACGAAAAACATACAAGAAACATTGTAGAAATCACTCCTATATAGCAAGAGTCATGTCCCGTGAAGTTGCAAAAATATTGATTTGAATGTAAGTATATCAAGAGCAAAGTCCTTTGTTTGATGGGGTTTTAATGCCTTATTTAAGGATATTTCATGTCTACTTCACTGGATGAAGGAAATCACTTTTGATGCCACAAGACACAAAACAAGGACATCTGGGAGAACCAAGTCAGCAAGAAATTCTCTCCCAAACACCCACCACATAATTTATGGAAACAATATGTATATATTTATTTACTTGTCAAGTTGTCCAGTTCGGCAGAATCTCTTTAGCAATGAAACTGCACATTCCAACCCTTTCTCCTGTGAGAAAACAAAAAGACTAATATATCATGTCTTTATGGAAGCATACCAAGGCTATAATGTATATAAAAGGAGAAGATTGGAAATGAAGTTTTTGACTATCGACAAAAAAAGCAAACTAAACATAATTTACTACTTGCAAGGGGTACATGTATTTAAGGCCTTATCTTTTCAAATCCGTTCCATTTTGTAAAACTAACCATCGTTTCTATGACTAACAAAATAAACTCAAAATGCAGTTGCAAACCCGTTTGGCGTCAGCTCTTTTGTGCCTCAACAATTTGCTAATTCCAAACATTCTACAAATCTCCAGTTAGGGTGATGAAAAAGGTAATTAGTTTTCACCTACCTTTTTGACGTAAGAGTGATTTAGATTACACCTGCCATTCCTAGGACAGGCTCCATCTTTTAAAAATTGTGGACAATAACCCATTGGAATAAGTTCCAGCAGAGAGAAAAACCTTGGTGGACACACCCAAAATGGCAACTGAATAACAAATAATGATTAAAATTACTTCAAAAAAGTTTTCAAACTAAAAGAAACACAATAACCACCACCTGTCCCAATCCATTTCATCTGTTAGGGAGCAATACAGCATGTCAACTAGAAAAAGATCATTACACGCACCACAAAACACCCGTGATGTCACTGGTAATAAACAAAGCCAGGACAATGAAAACTTTAAATATATATAAGTTTATTCATGACTTTTGATTTTACTGTAGCATACAAACTCACATGTTTATTAAAGAGCAAAATGGCTCAAAACAACATATATAGAATGTAGCTGTTTTTTTTACATCAACTTATCTAAACAAACATTAAAATGCTTACATACAATGGTGTAAGTTAAATCATATACAAGACAGGTTTCCATGCCCAATGGATGATAGAACCATTCAAGAGATTATTGAAAATGACAAGGTACGCGAACACTCTGATTGGCCGATGCTTTGTTTGTACAGAAGATGGTACATGAATCTTTTTGACTGAGAACATTAGGGAAGATATCAATTATGGAAGAATGCCTACCTTTGGTGGTTCTCTTGAGGACTGATCATCTGATATGACTGGGGGTGAACTTAACAAACAGGATTTCTTGACTGGAATCTTAAAATCTTGGAAGTCTGACAAAGGCTTCAATGGAGTTTTGTCTTTATTCACATCTTCTTGAACAATCCTACCAGTTGTTTTAGACAGATCTCCATGAATGGTAGGCTCAGATGCCTTCTTAACAAAACTGGTTTCCCGTTTCTCTGGTTTTGTCTCCGGAGAACTGAAAGAAAATCATCGCACAGCAAGAGAAGATATATTTATTTCAGTTTCAAAAAGATGGTAAATTGCTTTGAAACAAAAGCCAGTTACCTTTATGAAGTGGAGGACAATTCAAAATAATCAGTATTGTTAAAATAATCTAAAAAGAAATTGGCATAAAAATAAGTTTACCTTTTCAAAACATGAATGTTTTCATGAAAAACTCTTTGTTAATGTTTATTTATTGTTAATAATTTACACTTATTGAATATTTGTTATATCACAGTTCTATGAACTTTTGTGGAAAACAAAGCCTTTTACAAGTTGTATTTGATTGTTTGTTTGTTTGACGGGATTTTAACGTCGTACTCCAAGGTATTTCACTTATATGACGACAGATTCTCCACTTCACACTGTTCCTTGCCTAATTACAGTAGAATACCTGGTAAAAACCACCCCCGTGATTGCTGGAGACACATCGTGTGACTCCCTCATATACCTGAGGGTCGACAGATGGACTCGATCCTGTGAACAGTATATTGAAGTAGGAATAGTAAATGCACTCGTTAACCACTTAGCCACGGCAGTGGGCCTACAAGGTGTATTTGAAAAAGCTTAAAATTATATTCTTTCCAACCAACTTCAGAAAGTTACCTGAATAGATCTCTATCAAAGAGAAAACTGGCTTCAGATGGTGCGTAGATTGAGACAGCATCATCATTACTATCATCACTATCAGATTCTTCAGGGGATTGTCGACTCTTCCTCCAGGATCGCCTTTTCTTTTTAACAGGAACTTCTGGAGAACGTTTTTTGGTCTCCATTGGCTGGTTATATAAGGATACATGTAGATTGGATGAATGCTCTGCAACTGTATGTTCAGTACTCCATTCGGGTTGCTCAGCTATTTCATCCGAGCAAGGGTTTGATATAGCTTCATCTTCGTCCAAGTCAGATATATCAGTAGTTTCCAATGCGCAAAAGATGGACTTACCAGGGGATTCTGGAATTAATGCTTCCTCCCCAGCACAAGATGTGTAACGCACTTGTTTTTGAACGAGCTCAACACTAGTATTTCCTTCCACACTGGGTTCCTCGATAGTCACTTCATCCAGAGTAACACATCCAAAGGAGTCATTGGAATGGGAAGATTTGTCAGAAACTTTAGTACAGTCTACTTGATCTACCGTTACATAAGCTGAATTCAATGTATCATTGATGGAAATTTGTGAAATAGAACTTGGGTCTTCTTCGTAAGATTCAAACAAATTATCTTGTTCTACTGTCCTAACTTTTCTGCAATCTGTTTTATCTGATAAAACATGTGTTTTTGTATCAATGAAATTATCTTTTAACACTGAACTTTCTTCTTTTCGGTTAGATAGAAAAAATTGTCCTTCTTCAATATCCTTTAAACTTGAGCAGTCTGCTTCATCTATTGTTACATAAGCAGAGTTTTGAGTAACATTCGAATAATCATTCAACATCGAACTTTCTTCCTCTTGGAAAGATTCCGAATATTTAACTTCTTCAAAATCCTTCGCTGGAAATGATTCACTTGGTATATCATCCAAATCTGCTGCTTTCAATCGTGCCGTGGAACTCTTATGCTCAGCGATTTTGTCTAGTGTTAAGGATAGTTTTTCTACAGGTCTATTCAAAAATCCTTGGTTCCTAAGATTCAGACCACAGAAAAAATTAGGTTTTTCATCAGACTTATTTTTCAGAGTAGAATCAGGCTGAATCATGTCTGGCAAAGATCCAAATAAATTTTTTTGTTTAGTTCCATCAAAAGAGAATTCGGAGCTACTGAGAGCATCAATGGTTCCTGGAAGCGACTCGTCATCAGAATCTTCTTCGTATAAGGGAGTAAAGTTCATCTCGGACATAAAATCATCAAACTCTTTCAAAACTTTCTCCTTATTATTAACAGATGAAATTTTATCTGGCTCATCTTTCAGCTTTTTGAGGTGACCAATCTCTTCATTTAGGAGCTCATTACAGTCTGGGTTGTTTTGGTTTGAGACCTCAATGTTTACCCCAGAAATACTGGGTTGGGGTTTTACATTATGTGATTCCTTCCCTGGTATCTCGTCTGTCTTGGTTGGTACTGAAACAGTATTGTTTTTTATATGCCTTTCAACAAGATTTCCAGTATCTTGCTTTACTTTCTCTTTAGAAATATGAGCATTGACATTCAAAAAAGTTTTGATGGAATCACGCTTTATTTCCGAATTTTTCTGAGCAGATTTGCTACTTTGTAAAATTTCTAGAAAAGACAGTGGTTTTTCTACAAGAAAAGTTTTTGGTCTCCTTTTGATTTCTTCTTCTTCCGCCTTTTTACGCAAGATATTCTGAGCAATTTTTGACTTGAGTGGCCCAGAAAATTTAGGGGGTTCTTTAATTTCCACAGGTGTTTTTCCTGTATTCTCTGTAGAAGTGATACCTTTTCTGTGACTCTCCTCAGGTAAACTATCCTCTGAACTTTTTCGACGTGATCTTTTGGATGCTTCTCTTTGCTTCTTTTTCACTTTTGAATCTGAAGGTGGTCTACTGATGGCCAGTTCAAATTCTGTCAATATATCTGGCTGCTTCACAGGTTTTCGTTTCAGCCGCAAGGGTGGTATTTTGCCTTTGTCTGGTGGTTTTTCTGATTCAACAGTGGACTTAATATCTGATGGGGTACACACATAGTATCTTGAAGAATTACACGCTTTATCACCAGGTGAGTCAGACAGTTCAACAACAGGTACAACATTGTGAGCTAGTTCTAAAGTGGGTAGTTTCTCTCCACTGTCTCCCTGAATCAGTGCCATGTTTTCAGGAACAAGCTCTACTTTAACTTCACTCGCTATACTGTCATTAACTGGAGAGGTAACTTCTATGTCGGACACAATAGAACTAGGAATTTCTTGGTCTACGTTATTCCTGGTTGGTGCGGATAGATCTTTTTCACCTGTAATTTTCCAATAACCTTGATGTTTTTTACCTTGCTTTGTTAGCATCACATCACCCAGAGAAAACACTTTCCTATCGGGTAATTTCTGTAACTGAACAGACACTTGAAAATTGATTCCAGAATATTTATGGATCGTCTGAGACAAATCAACGTCAGATGGAGTGGGAGGTGAAAAAATATTATCACTCTGAAAACAACTTAATGGGCTGGACATTGATATTGGACTACTAAATTGGGATACGAATGGGCTAGCATCTGACAGAATATCTTCCTTACCTTCTGTATCAGATAAACCTGACCTGTCCTCTGATACTTCCAAATGTTCTGTTTTACTAACCTGTTCCATACCAGAGATAAGCTCTTCCCAAATATCCTGGACATTCCGTTGAGTCATAGTTCCTTTCTGAGTGGATGACACCATGTTATCATTGTCAGATGAGTAATCAACAGGTACAACAAGAGAAATTGGTGTGTCTTGTTTAGACATTTGTCCTAAGGTGTCAATTTTTCTCTTTCCTCTTTTGATATCCTTTACTAATGACACGTCCCCATTGTCTGACACCAAATTAATATAAAGCTTATCCGAGTCTGAGGATCCAGTTTCCTCGTTTTGCTTGAGGCTAGCCGCTTGATCGGCTTTCATTTTCTCAGAGACCAGTCGAGATAGTAAAACGTCATCCGAGTCTGATGAAACTTCTAGATCCCTTTCAATACTGTCATGTCCTACGTTCAATTGCAATGTCACATCAGAACTAAGGACATCATAAGAATCAACAACATCTAATGTATTATCCTTTGATTTTTGCATTTTCTTACAATCTTTTCGTTTACCTTTTGTCTTTCCTTTACAACCTTTTCGATCTGTCTTTGTCTCTGGCAATTTTGATTTTTCAGAACCATTCGTAACTTGGATGACATCAGAGTCGTATAACATACCTTCAGACAGTTGTTTGAGATCATCAGTTTGATTTGATGACTTACTGTTTGACAAACTATCGAGTAATGTTGTTTCAACAGATTCTGACAAAGCAATTGATGATTTTGTAGCTACACAACAAGAATCCTGTTCAGATCTTTTTTTTGATCTCTTTTTATTATGCCTTGTATTAGTTTTGACGTTCAACTTTAAATGTTTTCCACTTTCCTCAAGTAGTTTTGAATCATCTGACTTGAGCTCACCAGGTTCATTTGTTTCTGTCTGTTGGTTTGTGTCATTGTCAATATGAACAGTGTGGATTACGACACAATGTTCTTGTTTATCCTTGTGACCTATCGGCTCACACGAAATTTCTTCATTTCCAATACGACTGTCACAACTTTGGTTCAATTTTGTAGTTTCATTGGTAGATGAATCATTAGTCTCAGATCTTGATTTTGTATTTTGCTCCATTTTTCTGGACCTCCTTGAAGAACATTGCTTTATCACCACTGACATTTCCTGATTAGCATCAACTGAGTCACTGTTACCAATATTTGTCTGCTCGTTTGAGATGTCACAAGTTGGAATGGTGTGTTGAATTGGCCATTCATTATTGAATAAATCCCCTGAATCTGACGATAATCCTAAATTATGAGAAGTTTGAGATTTACATTTTGAAGTTGCCCTTCGATTATGAAGCCTTGTACATGTTTGTGTCTCAGTTTTAGTTAGTAAACGCTTGTCAGAATCAGAAGAAATCTCTATGTCTCCTTCAAGCATTTCTTTCTCTCGGTTATATTCAGAAGAATTCATGTTAGTAGAAGAACTATCAATGTTATATGAATCTTGTGGCTGAGAAGGTGCTTTACCAGTTAATTTTTGTTTGCGACGTCCTCGACTAGTTTTTGTCCTTCGCTTACGACGATCTTCTTTTCTTTTTGCAAGAGGGACTTCAGAGCTTTCAGAAGTGAATTGGACATCACCCGAAACACTTGTTCCTGCGTTCCCCTGTTGATTTCCGTTTACAGACTGCTTTTGCTTAGATAGAGGAGAGGGTAATGTAAACTCTTCTGAGCTTTCAATGCTGTTATCTGGTGTAGAAAAACTGATTTTATTGAAATTTTGATTTGGAAGAGAAACAGAGGTTAAATTCTTACTGTATGAGTCACTTAAGTTCACATCTATTGTCAAATCATTTTCACTTTGAGAGAGTGGTTCCTTCTGATGGATTCTTTGTAAAAGTTCTTCATCTGCATTAAGCTCATGCTCTGCTTGTAGCTTTAGACGTTTACATGGAGGCTCGTCATTAATTTCTCTTACCTTTGTTGACACTGAAATTTTGCTGTATTTCCTTTTCCTGCAAGGGCAAAAAATGTTTACTCTTCGCCTTGAATCTCCCTGGTCCATTGGTTTATTATAGGACGAAAGGCTTTGAACGTGCTGTTCTTTAGTTAACGACAATACTTCAGAAGATCGAAGTTTTTGTTCCACTTTAGCTATCATCTCATTAAGCAAACACGTTAATTCACGATCAGTGATACTTAACTTAGAGGTGTTTCCTAAAGTTGAAGAGATGCTGTTACTTGGCACAGTGGCAGAACTTAAATCCACCACACTTTGAGTAAGGCGCCCTTTAACGTCATATAACTTTGTTTTCATTACATCACAAGTTAGGGAAATCTTTACTGGGTCATGCACATCTTCCACGGATATAATACTAATTTCTGGAAATCTTTTATCAAAGTCATCAATTTGGCTTATATAATTTTCCAGAAAGTCTGTATTCATCAGATCTTTGTAGATATAATTGGTGAGATTTTTCTCCACATTGTAAATAGACGCTGGTGTCTTTCTATCCCCACCAGAACTGGCATTTAATTTTGAAGTAGTTTCATTTTTGGTGTGAACCGGATTCCTTCTTGAAGTTGATTTACTTTGCTTTGGGGTTTTTCTCTTTGATTTTCTTACCACATAAGAGTTTTTGACATTTTTTGGAGACAATTTCTCATTTTTATCACTTTTTTCTTGAGACTTCCGACTTTTTTTAACAGACATTTTACTTTGAATATTGTTGGTTTCCTTACATATTCTAGGTGAAACTGCATTGAGAGAAGATACTTTAGGGGGAGTTTTCTTTGTTCTATCACAGATCTTGTCTTTCATTATAGGAAGTGTACACACATCAATTGGAGGCAAAGGCAGAGATTTTGATTTTCTTGGACTCCTCCGATAAATCGTTTGTGATTCACAATCTTGTGTCATGCCAGTTTCTGTTTCTGATGTGAATGAATTGCTTGTAATAAGGGATATATTTGTCTTTGGAACTGGAGGATTGGTTTTATTTGGTGAGACAGAAGTTTTCCTATATTTATTACAAGATTTTGGTTTAACTTTTTTGTCAACACCAGATAGAAAATCTTTTAAACTGGTAGATGTAATTTCACCGGCCTGTGATGTATTGCCAACCCTTTCAACAGATTTGACAACAATTTTCTCTGTAGTGTCTGGAGTGTTCTCAACAGAACCAGCCTTCCTGCCTTTGTATTTATTCCCTGTCCTTGTTTGATCACACGTATCAGTCAACAGTTTCATACCAGATAGAAGCTTACGTCCTTTTGGATTTTTTGCAGTTCCTTTATCGGACACCGATCGCCACCGTTTGCTCTTCTTCATTTCCAAGTTAGGTGTAGAGGACATCTTTGTTAAACCATTCTGTAAAATATCTGCTAATGAATTAGCCACTCCTGAAAAAACATGTAAAATCTTGTAGAAATAGAATTCAGCTCATATTAGTAATTTTCTGCAAGAAACAACCCCTTGACTTTTACAGCCAGAGCACTCCGGTCAAATCGTTAGAGTTTGTAGAAACTATAATACATGTTAACTTGTTTGTTTCTTTCCTCGTTTTAAGTTCAAACAGCACTTTAAATGATTTCACATATGACAGCGTGCCACCTGAATAGGCTGAAATGCCACCTACACCTCACTGGCAACAAACAGTGACAAGATATAAGACAAGCAAAGGACACATTACATTACTGCAAAACAGGATTTTCGAGTTGACAAAGAGTGACAAAAGGTGACATCTCTTTGTAACTCCTGTACCTTTATCTCTGGTTTACAACAGATTGATTCCTTAATTAGATGGTATTTCACTTACATAACCTCCACTGTTAAATAACGCTACAGCATGATAATGATATACTACAAGTCATTGTACCTCTTAGTCAAAAAGAGCCTCATTTAGAGCTTGAGTATTGTTTACCATTTTGAAGATTAAAATTGTTACTTTTTTAGTCACACTTTTATTGATTTCCCTGTCCTTCGAGATTTTGAAAAACTTATAACTTTAGTTTATTTCATGTTTTAGACACTGTTTCAGCTCAATGAGAGACTGAAAGAAATTACATATGTTGTCATAGTGTCATGAACCTATTTATTGACAGTAATCAGCAATAAAGGGAGTTAAAATATAAATTCCCGATAAGAAGATTCTGGAATTGGTTTTTCATTCATTGATTTTTTGGGACTACAAATTTTTTGCATATAGGGCGACTTCGCAGACAGCTGGTTTCAAAGGAGTAAGACTGGGATTATTACCTGGATTTGGTTGGGGCGGAGATGGTACAGCTGGTTTCTTGTGTTCATCTTGAGTGGCCGTTTTCTGGCTTAATCTTGTTGATGTTTTGATCAGGGTTTGTTCTGGCTCCCTTCTTATGGGAGAAATCGTCCAGTCCAGCACACTGCCACTCCGTAAGCCTGATCTTTTTTCTGTGAAATAAAATGCAAATATTCTGGCTAAGATTGATTGATTGACTGGTGTTTTATGGTGTGCTTAAGGGTATTTCACTTAAACAATGCTTATATAATTTTCCTCCAGTGCTTAGTTAAGACAGCATTGCTAGACTCCTAACAAATTGCCCTTATTCAGAAGCCCCTGTTTTTAAATACGGACTGAATACTTTTCAACTTCAACAAATAAACCCCAAAATAATTTATTTGTAAACAAATTCATAAGTGTTGGTATCGATTTAATGTTAGAAATATATATTTTTTTAATTAACTTCTCAGATAACCAACTATATGATAACTGGGCCATATGGTGACCGTTCAGAACATATAATGCCCAAAACATATAATCCTAAACGTATAATACCTTGGGTCATAACGTGTAATACCTGGGGTCAAAACGTATAATAGTAAATGTCAACAATGTAACAGTCGGAAGCCATACAATAAAGGTTGATATCTACATTTATATTGCAATGATTTTGTTTGTGTTCATTATG
>JAQQZZ010013179.1:0-11466 GCA_030265115.1 Mopalia vespertina | reverse complement strand
CCATCGAGTGAGGGGTTATCAGAACAAACTTCTCGGCAAGGAAACCATGAAGTGGGTATGAGCTGAACGTCTTCACACAGAAATCATCGAGTGAAGGGTTATCAGAACAAACTTCTCAGCAAGGAAACCATTAAGTGAGGTGAAATGAGCACAGACATCTTCACAAAGAAACCATCGAGTGAGGGGTTATCAGAACAAACTTCTCGGCAAGGAAACCATGAAGTGGGTATGAGCTGAACGTCTTCACAAAGAAATCATGGAGTGAGGGGTTATCAGAACAAACTTCTCAGCAAGGAAACCATTAAGTGAGGTGAAATGAGCACAGACGTCTTCTCAAAGAAACCATCGAGTGAGGGGTTATCAGAACAAACTTCTCGGCAAGGAAACTATTAAGTGAGGTGGAATGAGAACAGACGTCTTCTCAAAGAAACCACCGAGTGAGGGGCTATCAGAACAAACTTCTCAGCAAGGAAACCATTAAGTGAGGTGAAATGTGAACTGACGTTTTCACAAGGAAACCATCAAGTGAAGGGCTATCAGAACAAATTTCTCAGCAAGGAAACCATTAAGTGAGGCGAAGTGAGCACAGACGTCTTCACAAAGAAACCATCGAGTGAGGTGAAATGGGCACATACGTCTTCACATTAAGTTAGGTTAAATGAGCACCGACGTCTTGCCAAGGTAACCATGGAGTCACCATCGTAAATAATAAGAAACTTCTCGGTAATTTGGGTGAGGGGTAATAGATCTTTGCACACCAGAGACCGTAAGAGACGTCGATTTCATTGAAAATGGTGAGTATTCTATCATATTGATAATTTAATTAATAATCAAAACACGTTGCTTCACTGAATTCCATGCGTAACAAATATGTTGTAGGCAGGTGAGATGTCAACGAATAGCAGATTCTGAGTGACATCAAAACGGTTGAATTACTCTTCAGTGCAGCGATGCTACCAGCTACATGTAGGCTATAACACGTGTTTCGAATCAGTATCGCAAGCAGGTCCAGAGTTCATATACGCCTTACGATTCATCTGATTCGATTAGAACATGTAATCAATCCATACTTAATTTTATGCGAATTTATGTACTCGGTATCAGTACACAACGACACAATGAGAAAAAATCTAATTTCCTCCACTTTGACAAAGATAGTATGCGATAATAAACTTTCACGAGGTTATTTATCAGGCGAGTTTTGTCACGGCATTAAATGACTCATCATAACTTATGTACGCACGACTGTAATTGAACTATTCTGGTATTAAATACTCGCATTCAGCCGGATATTAATTTTGTACCCTAATCTAAAGACAAACACCAATAGATATCGATCGACAATGTGTGAAAGTGGTGCCACACATAACGCCACATTAGCTACAATTTTGGTCCGGTCCATGATTAGCTAAGTACCATAGTGGTATAGTAACGAATACGGTTATGGGCACAGCCTTTCTTGTCCTGACACGAAAACTTAACGATCTCTTCCGGCGAATTTCCGTTGTTTTTCTCGAAACATATTGATGATTATGTAAATCTTACGCGTTCCGGATAACTTTCTACACAATCAAATTCTCAGGAATCAGAAAATAGTACGATATAATGCCTACAAATTTTGAATTGTAGCCGCTTGTCGTATGCTAAATGTCACAGCACCTATATATTCAAAACGTTGCAAGGAGAAAATATCATGTTATATTAGACTTGATTAGGATTCTTTTAAGAATGTTTACAGTCCATAGAATTCCCTCGCATCAAAAGATACGATTTTCTATACGGCTGTGGTACACTTAGCTAGTCCGAGATAGGATCCCTTCTAAACATTCGGCCAATATAGGTCGAACCTTGTCTAGATGTCGGCTTGTGTTTTCTTTACTCTGCGAAACTATAAAAAACCTTTCATTTTAAGTTTTATTTTGGTGGATTTGTTGTTATATTTCGATTGTGGGAATTACTGCGAAAGCTCCTTTCCTATCTTTGCTATTATATAAGGTAATCAATGACACACTGTCACACTCGGGTACAATGGGCTTTTGACAGTTTCGTCTCGCATTGACACGTCAGCTGGTCGGCTGCTGGATTCGCACCTGTCATGTTCTCCGGAGAAGAGAAACATCCTTTCCTAAAGTAAGCGTTTTGTTGGTCTAACGTCAGTGAACCTTGGTAATCAAAACAAGCGCAGTTAGAGCATTCTGAGAATAATCGATTCTTTCACACTGGGCCTGGTTCGACATAAAATTGATTCGCTCCTCCATGTAACCATAGTCTGGAAGTCACAACACTCAGCAATGTCGCCAATTAAGAATGCGACTTCAAAATCAACCAAACAAACCATCATGTACCATGAATTGATTATGAATTAAATTCCTTCAATACATTTATCCCTTCGTCATTCCATGTCTGCCAAAACAAAAAACAAATCATGTTCTTAAAAATGCACACGTCCATTTAATATTTTTTTCTCTACAATCATTTAGTCCCTTGGTTTCACTGATTTTAAATCTCCTACCCAAAAAGAGATATAAAAGTAAGATGGCGTCATCGCAAATCGACAAAGGGATCTTTTGGCGAGCAGGACCAACACATTACCAGGTGAGCTACATATAATTATGTTTACGATAAAACGACCCTAAATTCCTCCGGTAAAAGCTGCTATAATCTCAACATAATGCTAGTACATGTACAAACATAATAAGTATTTGTGTTAAGGAAAGAATGGATCAGCACATGTGATCATAACGAGTTAAAATTAATTGATGAAAAATCGTCTATCAAAGGAAACAATTAGAGCAGGTTATAGGTGTTAAGTTTCATTAAACGAGAATGATTATCAAAATATAATTAAATATATTGCCCCAAACTCCGCTCTTCGTTTGACGTCTTCGGTATAAATTATTTGATTAGTCATTTAGATCTATTTGAATTATGATGTTCGGAGACGTGCGTTCACGGTAGTGTACCATATATCAAGTCTAATTATAGGCCAAGTGTAGAGGGTTCAATACTGTGTTTGGAGTTCCTTCAAGACTGGAATTTAACCAAATCTTGATTCACAATGTTCAATAGAATAAGGAATACCATGGCATGAAACATATGGATTATCAAATATTATCGAAAATATTTACTTTCCCACATACACTGTTTACAGGCCGTAACATTGCTCTATATCTTTATCAAATCGCATTAGACTGCTGTTAATAACACAAATACGTGTTGTCCATTCTATGTCACACTTGACTACAATCCAATACAAAGTTAACAGCTATTCAACATCTTATACATTATTGTGAAACCATGGATATAAATATTCTACACTGTTGTGACTCTTGTACAACAGCTAAAGGGCCGTGGCTTAGTAGTCTTCTAGTCTAAGCCTACTAATCCTGTCACACGATGTGGCTCCGGCAATCGTGGAGTGTTTTATTTTACGAGGTTTCCTCTCGGTATTCCACCGTATTTAAGCAAGAAAGGGTGTGAAATGGACAATCCGTCGTCACATAAGTGAAATACCCTTGAGTGAGACTTTATACCCCATCAAACAAATACAACAGCTCCTTTGTTTACTCAATTATTAAGCTATGGGCAGTATGTTAAAAGTTATGTGGAAACTTAAAAAAAATACTGGATCTACAGCTGCAGTGATTTGGATGTTTCTGTTCGTTAAGACCATGTAGAATCCTTTGTCGTGTTTTTCTACAGCGGTTACAGAAATTGCACATCAATGGCTACCCCTCTCCTGTTACTGCCTACAGTTCGTCGCTGTGACATCGAGAAACAAAATAGTGTGTGATCAGGGTCAGGCCGACAGTGTACGGAGTTCATGAACTGCAACTAGAGAAATACCCACACCATAATTGCAATCAGGTACAAACAAGATAATTAGTCCAGTGCAATTTTGTTTGTGCGGTTCCAGGTGTTGTATGACCAGAGATTAATTAGTACATGTATACTTCCTGACTGGTCCCTGGCGTTACGAGGAGGATATCAATCGCTTGAGCACGCAATCCTCTATATATACGCAACTTCTAACATAAGCACTTTCATATAATGCAAATAAGTCATGTATTTAAGATATGTTTGTTTTTCTCAAGACTAAAGTGTCTTTGTCGACATGGTCCTCATGTATACAAAAGAGTCGTTTGTATTATTTATATTTTATTTTATTAAAAATCTCTTGACGTTCAAAACTGATAAAAATCTCTTAGTTTAGTCATATATCTAAGTGGTACTAAACCAATTGAGCATATATTTGTTTTAGATCCGGTCAATAACTGTGTTGACAACTCAAAAGGGGAAACCCATTTAGGGTTTCGAAATAATATTTACTAGACATAAACACGCTAGAGATAATCCGCGACATAATTCCATTGGAGGTCATGGCATGTCCGGTATTTTCTGTAACGACTCGCAGGTAATTTAGGTCATGCAATGTCACATCATCTACAGTTCGGTGTTAACCGGTAAATACAGTATAGACTCTTCTCTATCCATACCTCTGTTCAGGACAATGGCTATCAGTCAAGTAATCCATTAATGTTGTACAATTTGTTATCCAACAAGTGTCGCCTTTGAGTCAAACCCTAACACTGAGGGGCTCATGAATGAACAAATAAGCGCTGTTGCTTGTTCTATATATTCTTAGGTATCGTTTTACTGCGTCATGTCCCCTAAGGGTTTTATAGCATGAACCTACGGCTCAATCAGTCCAAATGTTGGTGATTAGAATTGTTATTTCCTCGTTTAACGGTCTGGTTAACAGCTACACACAGGTTCATAGAATCGAGCTCCAGTCTCATTTGGAGAACTGCAGGTTCATAATAGGATATATGTGGCGCGGAAGATAATAGGCGATAAACTCTACGTAGAATGCGTCAATACACAATATGATAAGACAACCCAATCATGCAGTTTCATCTAATTTCCTTTCAGCGAATCCAGGAAGTGTCACCTAATAAGATACAAAAAAGCTTGTAACATGATACCTACACTATAAGAAATTGTATGAAATAAGTAAACAGCTTAAACTGCTCAAAACAGGTAGACCGCGTATGACACGTAAACAAATGCAATCTACTTATGCCATATATCAAGGCGTAATGTTATTTTAACTCGTTGATCAGTCATGTGTGATCGAGTACCATTTATTGATTTGTTGTGTTCAACTGAACAGCACATATTGGCGGCAGTTACCTGTTATAGTAACATGTACAACAATTGTTAACTTCGTATGATGCAATAGACAGAGTCGACCGCGTGCATGATCAATCCGTTTGACGCTAAGGCTCTTGCTAACCAACAAATGTTTGTGGGGATGAATCAACAGAGAACATCCATAAATTTTGACAGTTCTAACATCCATGGACATACGTGATAAGGTTGCTTATCAAGTACATGATAACAGTACATCAGAATTTTGTATGTTTCAATAGTTGTTTAAAAGGTCAACTATTCTAAAACCAATTTAAAGGAAAACCAACATTATCAATGGTTTTCGGAAAAAGTACAAATACTGCAAACATGTCCGCATTTCTGGAAATATTCACCACGAATTTAATTTATAAACATGTTGCAGATTATATCAGTGGCGAATGTCCATCGTCTTGTGCGGAGGGCGTGGCATGACGGTTGTCGTATTGGTATCCATGTACGGCTGTACATCGATGACACTGAGGCGCGAAGTTTATCGCAAAAACAGATAATTAGAATTGATTGATTGATTGGGGTTTAACGTCCAACTCAAGGGTATTTCACTTATATGACGACGTGCCAACTTTATGAACACCACTGACAACAAACAAAGACATCACAGGACAAATACTGGACGCAATACTGACACCACAAACAGATCGGCTTCCTGATCCCATTTAGCTCTGAGAGCACCAGGGCAACATGAAGCTCCCTCCAACCACACACCAGATAACTAGAAAATTTAAATCACAGCAATGTAACCTAGCAATTATGTGATGCTGTTCACAAGCTTTGTGTAATCTAACCTTTGGGTTAGGACAATTTAATCAACTTTTCTTTCTCTATATTTTGTATGCGTAATTGAAGTATCACGCGATCGCCATTGAGTTGTCAGCAGAATCTGTATTCCTTATACAGAATAAATCGGATTAACTGATTGAAGCTAAGAACACAATGTAACGACATTGTTTGCTAAGACATAACTCTCTTAATATCAACTCTGGTCGTATTGTCTGATTATCTAATCTCTTGTTAACCTTTCTTAATTAATTACTTTGGGACGACTAAACATGAGACAGGGGGGAATAACCAGACAATAAAACAAATAAGGTTAAACAATCCAATACAACATGCTTGAATTTGTAGCATGGTTATATTGACTTGAAATCCTGCTAAATATATACTGAAAGACGATAGAAGGCCGGTTTTCATAGCAAACTTACATCCCGATATTCCGAATAAATATACACGTAAGCCTACATTGTGGCCTTAATGTTATGTATGTCCTTAAAAATGAAAGATTTATAGGACTTTATATATATAATAACAATTATAAAACCCCCTTCCACTTCTATCTATAACAAGCTGAATAGCTAAATAGTCCCCCTCTAAATGCTCAGTTTATTTTTTCAGTCAAAGAGTAAGGTCATGGGATGCTTACCACTATGTTGGTTTGGGCAATTTTGTGGTAACCTATCCTGACTGTAGTTGGAGTTAATTGATTGATTGATTAGTGTTTTCGTCACATTCAGTTAATTTTAACTACGCTGTGGCGTGAAAAAAGTCAAATTATTTTGTCTAAGGTTTTATATTTAACGATCGATCCAAGAATCAGTGGCACCACTGGCAGTAAACATCAAAACGAGAAATAAATTGTCAAACAACTCCTTCATACAGGTGACTGTACTGGGCTTTGGAGATAAGGGGCCTAGTCCTCTGTGTATTTCTGACAGTAATCGGTTGTTCAAACTAGAAAGTTTGAACAGTCTCTTGTGGAGAACTTTGGAGACAATCGGATAACTTATTTTTAGAGATATTTGTGTATACAATACAATTTAAACAAATAAAAAATGGCAGCCACATTTGTTGTTTGTCGCGTTACACCAGCCATGTGGTTGTTGTTGAATTCATTTATGTGGATGTACACAGGGAGAACCTACAATTAAAATATAAATTTAATCTGTGAATTTGTTTTGACGTTTGTGTTCAGAAAAACTATACGCTTGAATATAGTAAAATAAAAAATCTAGCCTATATTGTTCCGTAATATTCGATAAAATGTACGGACATTCTTTATTGCTAATAAAAAACTGTATTGCAAGTTCAGATTTAACTTTCAAGTTATTTTCAAGGGAGAAGCGGCACGCCAAAATTAATACGTATAATTTGTTCACAATACATACAGACGTGAACAAGCATACGCTATTGCGACCATACCGTGTTGCGGAATTTGGGGAAATAAAACCACATCCGTCGTACAAACAGAAGAAGTAAAGTAGTAGCGGAATTTATTTTCAAGTTATTATCACAACCCATAAATACATATGTGTGTCTTGGAAAATGACTCACCGAATGACGGTGATATGGTTTGGCTGAATGTGGTTCGATGCATGCACACCAGTTTTCCCCAAGATATAAATTAGACCGTGGATTCGTTATCAAATTATCTTGTGTTCGCAACACATACAGACGTGACCATTGTAAAATTATGAAATGGCGGACATTTTTTTAAACGAAACTTGATGAATTTCGTCATCCTAACGGGATGAAGCTACAGTAAGAGTTTCATGTTAATCCTGGAATTTATTCTGAAATTATCATGTTCACATCACATTTGCGTAAACAATTATGCAATGGCGGCTGATTTGTTTTGCAGAATTTGGTGACCTCCAAGTATATCTGTTATTTTAATAGGAGGAGGTTATATTCCAAGTTAAAAGTTAATTGGTGAATTTGTTCAACAGTTTTCATGTCCAAAACACATAGGAGTAAATCTTGTAAAACTATGCAATGACGAACGTATTGGTTTTGCGGTATTTTGGGGAATGCAATCTCATCTCATCATTCCAATTTTGAAGTAAATCGGTAAATCCGGTTTATAAGCTAGCGTTTAAAGAACAATTGTGGCAGCAGGGCGGACGCACGGACAATACCATTCCTAAGTTCACCCTAATATAGCAATGGTGGCCAAAAACCCGCATTGGTAATAGATGACCCATATTTAAATACAAGCGCAACAGCGACTTCCTTGTTTGATATTTAACGCAGCTTGACATCTGGCTTACATGCATGCAAAGATAGTGTATTTTCATCTTGTGGGAAAAAGGAGGACTATGTAAAAGGAATCACTGGTACCAAAATGCATGGGGGTACTGGCTTTGATGGGGTATTTATCTGGTAAAGCATAGGGAGGAGACCTTAATAAAGTATTGTAACAAATCCGGAAAATATCGGAAATTCATGATAGCCTCAAGGGTTCGGATTGTTGATCCAACCAGCATCAGGAGTAATTAAACAAGAAAAAACAATGTCACCGTGAAAATGAAACAGAAATTAACATTTGGACATGCATACGAATCTACATGAAGACACTTATGGAAGTTGAAGTGTTCGCTAATTGAGCCTTTCAATTCTGACTTGAAACCAAGAATTTGATGAATGTAAGGCACCGATTTTAAATATTGTTTGCCATTTTCTAAGAGGGCCCTGAAATTACCTTCTCTTAATATCCAACTGAATTAAGCCCACTTTTTTCTCACATTTTTGTTACAACCCGCTACTCTTTTCGTGAACCTGGAGGGATCTCTATTTTATATCTGTTTGCGGTTATGAACATTTAACTTTAAGTAGGGGAAACTATTTACAAGTGTAGTCTATACAGCACGATATTGAGTAATTGTTGGTAAGACAGGAACTGGCAACTGTGCTCCGGAGATCTAGAAAAAGAAACCGCGGGAATTCAGAGATCATTTGTCAGTATTAATCACTGAAGATGTTGCAAGTTTAATGTCTCAACTGTTTGTGGGATATCATACCTGTTCCAGTTGTTATATATTAGATTCCCTATGTTATTTGCGGGGCATATTTTGTCACAATCTGTTTTTTCATAGTGTCTCTGTATTTTGAAAGGATATGTCTTTCACGTCTTTCTCAAGGGTATTTGACTTATATGACGACGGATTGTCCACTTCACACTGTTCCCTGCCTAATTACTACATATGATAGCTCCAACTCTATGGTTCTTGTTTCTATCCATGAAGCTCTCAGTTGTGATCAAACATATTTTGGTAATCAATGGTGCGTCCAGACGAAAAAAGAAAGAAAAAAAGGATATCCCAGTGAAAGAGCACTTTGAATAAAACGACATTTCCCTTAATACAATGGCAATTGAAAAACGGTGAAAGATATCATGCGAGGCCTTCTGTAGGTTATCTTTTCAATCATTTACGAAAACAATTCAATAATATTTAAACTCCACTGTACAACGATCTGTCTATTATTGATATCAAATATTAATTCGTAAACATCAACATTTTCTCAAACTTCTTTCAGACAATTGTAAACTATACGAGTCCTACATTAGTAGCATGACGTTATCTGAAACGTTATCACCCACTGGGGTGGCACGCCGTGATGTGAGTGAAATAACTTAAGTACGGTGTTTAACCCCAATCAAACAAATACATCTTTTTAAATTGCAGAGACGTTTCCGTAGGAAATAATAGTATAGTAGCTAAACTGGATGAGATTTTGTGCCGAGTTGAGGCCACACTATCTAGAGTAGAAGCGTCTGTGGACAGGAAATCTTCACGGACTAACGACGAATTTGAAAGGATTGATTGATTGATTGATTGGTTGGTTTTTCATGACACATACAACGGTATTTCAGTTACGCGTTGGCGTGAACATATTTTCAATTTATATATAGCCTATATTTTGTAAAGAATGATAACCAGTGGTACCCTTGGTATTTAATTTGAATTTGATCTGAAAAGGACATACATAAGTGTTATACCCTTGTAATGTATCAAATGTTTCCTCCTCGATCTAACAATTGCAAATATTGTGTTCAAAACTATGTCAATTATCGTCATTGAAAATCATTCATCAAAACTAAATTTTAGGATAAAAACAGATCCTTTTGAGGAACTTTATGACAATATCGCCAGCAATGTTGTCGAGTTCTTAGTGTCAAAAATTCCAAATATGTCAATATTTCAAATTTTTGATTTTAGGTATAAAAATTGTTAATATTGTGTGTACAAACTATGTCTATTGTAATTATTTACATTCATTCATCACAAAAATCAATGTCGACTCTTTCCTTTTGGCGAACGACCAGCACTATGGGGCCTGTTGGTTTTCAACCGATAGTGCTCCCTCCCTTCCAAGGCATCGAGGGGGTTTGCCAGAACAACTGACTCCGGTACAAGGGACTTACTTGTTGATAGTTTTGGAGTGAAGGATCTAGCCCTCTCTATGTTAATTACATTGATTGGCTGGTCAAACTGAAATGTTTGAACAGCATCCCTTGTGGCCTTGGAAGAGCGAACCTCTGGGCCAGATGGCCTTTTGTTTTTTGTCTGTGTGTCAGATAATGCTGGCCAATTATCTGTAATTGTGATTTATTCCTGTTGATCCAACATCGTTCGAATAAATACATAAATAAATAAAGACACAGACACTTTCTTCGTGGCGATGGCACATGACTGCAATTGCCCTTGAACATCCGATGCGAGGAAAGGCGCCGTGCCTCGATATAGCTAACGTTCTTTTCTGACTTAATTACTTGGATTCTTTTTATTTTAATGAGAAAACTTCAGTCGTTGGAGGAGGCCATGTGAGCATTATCACAACAATACAGCATTTAATATCTTTGTTGCAGTCGAAGCCCTCTTGACCTTCTTCAGAGCAACAAAAACATACCAAGCCACCTGTACACAGGTTATTTTCGTGTCCAAACATGTGACACTAGAAGCACCTTGTTGGGTTGGAGTTCTGGAATGGGCAATGGTGACATGGTCCGGCACTGAAGTTGAATCTAAAGTAATTAAGTAGGTATTAATTTCTAATGTGTTACCATCTTTTCTTGTAAAGCGGTTAACGCTAGCTATACGTTGATCATTGAGCTCGGCAGGATATCTCTTCTTCTGATAGATCAGAGAGATCTTGACCTTTGTCTCGAGCGATTCCGTAACTGCTGTTACGAAATCAATGTGGCGTGACGGCTGAAGGTAACTCCAAAATGTCCTTTAGTTTTAATAAAATTACTGCCTGTTGCTGTCTGGTGCATTTAAAGAATGTCACCAGGAGTTCATGCAGTAGTTATTAAAGTTTATTCAACGCAAACCGTCCACGGAATACCAACAAGGATGAAACTTCCCTTGTGGTGACCAGCAGGGGCAGGTAACGAAGGTTCCATGGGTGGTATACTCAATTAGGAAACGACAAAACAAAAAAGGAGGGGGAGGGGGGGGGGGGGGTAGTTCCCTAGCA
>JAQQZZ010013168.1:0-11466 GCA_030265115.1 Mopalia vespertina | reverse complement strand
CCCCCCCCCCCCCCCCCCCCCCCCCCCCCCCCCCCCCCCCCCCCCCCCCCCCCCCCCCCCCCCCCCCCCCCCCGCCAAAGAAAATGCGACTCGCTGTCCGTCCGTCACAATTGTTTGTGAACATGCTAGCTTGAAAACAAAATTCACTGTTTAACTTTAAACTTGGTATTTAGCTGTCTCATTAAGTCGTTAAGACGACGGATGGGATTATATTTAACTAAATTCCGTAAATCAAAATGGCCGTTATTGCATAGTTTTAGAATATTCATGCCTGTATCTGTTGGGAACACGATAAGTAGAGAATGAATTCAAGGATTAACTTCAAACTTTGAATATTTCTTCCTGCCTTTTTAGACAATGGATGGGATTGAATTTCACCAAAATCCGTAAAACAACATGGCCGTCATTGCATTAGTTTACAATATTCATTACTGTATATGTTGTGAACTCGATAACTCTTTAATAAATGCACGGATCAACTTGAAACTTGAAATACAGCCTCCTTCTGACAACAAAAGTGATTGCATTTCATTATATTCTATAAAACAAAATGGCACCCATTGCATGATTTTTCAATATACACTTTTATATTTTGTGAACATGGTAGGTTGAGAACAAATTCACGGATTAACTTGGAATTAAGCTTTCTTCTATTAAGACGAAAGATAGGATAGCATTTCACCAAATTACGCAAAACAATATGACGACTTTTGCATATTTTTTTCAATATTGATGCCTTGGTGGTGTAAACATGATAACTTGAGAACAAGTTCACTGATTATCTTGAAACTTGTACTGTGCTTTCTCTCCTTCAGATGACGAATTGTTATGGATACCACCGAGCTCAATAAAACAAAATAGCCATTGCATAATGTAGCAATATTTACGTCTGTATGTGTTGTGAACACAAGGCTTGAGAACAAAATTACGGAAAATAGTTTCCTCCAGTTAAGAAACCGATGGGATTTCATTTCATTTATTCCGCAAACCACAATGGCCATCACTCCAGTTCAGATATTTACGTGAAACTTTCCTTTTCCTGTTAATGCCATAGATGTGGATGTATTTCACCCAGTTCCACACACACAAATATGGCCAACATTGCATATTGCAACAAAATGGTGATACACACCATAACTTTTACCCTTTGGCTCTTTGAAGAAAAATCGTTCTTAAACAAAAGTAGAAAAATGTGATTTGACTGGGATTATGAGCATATTAAAAAAAAAGTGCTGGACCTGCTAGCTACTCAACTTGTTTGATTTGTTTTGCAGGACGACAAGACGTACGGCTTCCAATTATTGCATATTGGAATCAACCAAACCGAGACCATTTCCCTTTAGCATTTCCAGAAGAGCTATATGTGGACCTCGTGCGTATCCATGGTGACCCGGCGTTATGGTGGATTGGTCAATTGGCTGCGTATCTGTTCAGATATCAACCCATTCTCACAAAATATGTCAGTGATGTGAAAGAGAGGATTGGTTTCAAGACGCCTATAGTTGGGTAAACTTCATCGTATTTTTAAAACCCATAAGGTGTAGCGGTAGCTACCTACTAGTTTAGTTGATTAAAACCGTCGCCTTCACACTTCCACTATATTGCGTCTTGGCCGCTTGGTCATAAAACCGGACCATGTCGTGCAGTGGTAATTCCTCGTAAACGGTTGTGGTGGGACATTGTAAAGCTGTATAAATACGCTTGAACTATAAAATGTCATATGGCTACATATCGATGGAATTTTTATTTTTTGGTTCTCACGAATTTAATTAGTCTTATATAAAAATAATTGATCGATTTTTGTTAACCCACGTTAAGCATTGAAACATTTTGAAGCTGCGGGACTATCGCTTAACTGTAGCGAGAAGGAGAGCTCTGCCACGGGACATCCTAGGAAGATGTAATGGTGCGGGTTTATTCAAAAGTCGCAGTCTGTTTGTATAGCTTGATGATGCTGGTTGTGTGCTTTTACTCGGCCCTATATCGTATCCAACCTTTCTCAGGTTTGAGCTTCTTGTCGACCCGTTGCCGCTAATATAACAATAAAACAACTTCACCGGCGCTTTCATACTCAATGAACGTCACAATCTCTATCCATCTTTAAATGAACATAGCCCTCAATCGAATATATTTGCCGTTTTTTATTGAAAAAGCATCGTTAAACGAACAGCAACTCCATTCGTTGAAAGTATGCTCATTTTGTCAAAACACAAGTATACAAGAGCCCATGGAAGCGCAAACTGTCATCTGACTACGTTTTGTACATACTAACTCGTTGCAAAAATATGTGTTTGAAATGTGAAATGTCGAATGCGTATTACAAAACAAAACAAAACAACAACAGGATCCTAGTAATTATCGGCTGGACTCGTTAACTCACGAAGGTCACTAAGTGATTTGTCATGAGAAGTATCAAATGAATATTTGTTTGTGCTAAAAATAACTGGTCTTGTCCAGCTCGAAGAGTACATAGAAGGATAATTTTCAGTGGTGTAGTTTAACAAATGGTAAGTTTATGTACAACTTAATGAGACTTTGAACATAATAGCCTCATCGATCTCGTGGAAGCGTGTTTTTCCCTTTTTTTAAACGACTGGAGGTACTGTAGACATCGACTTCTGTGCCCAAGCATATTTATGGTATGATCCAAAGACTACGTTGACATATTCCTGCCTTTTTGCATATTCCACAGAGTACAGATCAGACGTACAGACAAACTAGTTCTGGAGGCGGCGTCATATTCCATAGAGAAGTATATGGACTTTGTTCATGACTTTTACAGTGAACTTGAAGAAAGACAAAAGGTGGACAAGAGACGCGTGTTCCTGGCGACGGACGAACCGGAAGTCGTCCAGAGAGCGCGTAAAATGTATGTTGAACTCAAAACTGTATGTACAACAGTAGTGCGGTTAAACAGAGCAACATTGGCCTTCATTTTTCACGAGTATTATGGTCTTTTTGAAGTGGACTTCAGATGACCAGCCGTTTCTGTGAGTATTTGAAAAAAGTCCTTCATCTTCACCCGAAAACGACGCCTTTTGGCGGTAAACTTGTCGAAGATTTGCGGAGACTGTTCTCGGAGTTTTGACCCAACAGAAGATTGGGAAGTGCTTACTAAGTATTTAGATTGCGTCGTATGTAAAATGAATTAACCATTTGTGACCCCTTGTGAATGTTGTGTACTGCGTAGCCATTGAAAATATCTGAATAATATAGAATCACAAAACTGTTTCTGTCCTAGACTCTGTTATTGGCGAGCGACTCTGTAGCTCGACATACCAAAACACATTACTGTTTGCAGTTTGCCAAAAAATGTACTCGATGTGTTTTTCGAACTCAAAACACATTGGCAAGGATTTAAAACAAAAGGCAGAACAACATTGGCAAACCAAAGAATAAAGATAATTGATCTGTGCCATGAAACCATCCACAGTGTTTGCTTTTGATACGTGAACTGCTGACAGATTTCAGATTCAAAGTAATGAGCAAAATAAAAAATATAAATGTGCCATTCATATTAATAACATCCCATTAAGTTTAGTACAGCTAAAAAAAATAAAAAATAAAAAATCACCAAATTTATTTGAATTGCTGTATACATAAAATACACAATTGCATTGTTTCTCTGTTCATTTCAGGTATCCCCAATATGAGATAATAAACGATCAAGGGATATTGGAATCCGCGGGAACCGGTAAACGCTATGCCTTCTCGTCCCTTTTGGGAGTAATAGCTGATATTCATTTGCTGGCGGAGTCCGATTTTCTAGTCTGCACATTTTCCTCAAATGTAGGTATTGCTGTGGTTATATTTCTGGCAGACTATACTGGTTTGATTAAATATATTTGATTTAAACTGAGCGACACAGGGATGTGAATTTGTGTCCGAATCATTAGAAGTAGATCTACGTCCACTTCACTTATATTATTATCGAGTCCGTCTGTCGACCCTTAGGTATATGAGTGAGTCACATGATGTGGCTCCGGCAATCACGGGGGTGGTTTTTACGAGGTTTCTTTCCGGTTTTCACCGTAATAAGACACGGAGCAATGTGAAGTGGATAATCCGTCGTCGTATAAGTGAAAAACCCTTGAGTACGACGTCAAACCCCAATCAAACAAACAAACAAACAAACACTTGTATTATTTTATTGTCGAATCGCTTAAATGAAGTTACAACTTACCGATCATCCCAGAATGTCGTCAGCGGTAATAAACAAAAAAATGTTTTAGCGTCATTTTGTTGACCATGAACATTCCAAAAACTGTACAGATGTTTTTGTTGTATATGATTAAGGAACTTGTTATATTAATCACTTTATGAAAATAATAATCTTCAGTAAGCTATCTTGTCAACAAAAACTAGCAATAAATCTGACATTGTGTCAAAATGTGCAAACTTTAGCAAAACAGTATTACAGTTCTTTGACAAAAACTGGTGGCACTGTAAAGGCCTCTTTATTAAGCCAAAAGTGAACACATGGATTTATTCGAAAGTCTTCATTTCTTATTAGATATTAAATCATATTTTATTCATAACTGCCTTCTAATTGATCCAATGCAAAATCATAGGGTACATTTGTCCTTATTTATATCAAACAACTTGAATGTTTGATAATGAAATCATCCTTGATTTGATCGTGTTTGTGGCAAGAGGTAACGACAAGCCGTCTTAGTTGAGATTATTACTGTGTTTATTTCTACAAGTAACGGAATTCTCAATGAACTATAGTTTTCACAAGCGAGAGGTGAACCAAATATGAATGTATTGGGTGTTAGAGTGGGGGACTTTTCCGATTGTGTTTGTTGTCCATCACTACTGGTCCATTTTCTTCTCATTCAAATTTGAACTCACTTGAAGAACATTGGGTAACGGTTCTGTATCCAGTCATTGATCCAGGCGAGCCCTTTACTTGGCCGGTTCCTTCTGTTCAAGTATAGGCAAGCGACACTGGTGTGATGCTCGCTGCACTGCATGTGGCAACATCCTTCGACATTTTCCGTACCGGAAGAGTTATTTCGGAGGTGAATGGAAGCAATAATATTACACGAAAACGTGTAATGTTAACCGCCGGAAGTTTTGTGCGCATGCATGAAAATGAACCATATTATTCTTCATATTTATACAAAAAAAAACCACGCAAATCAAGTCCGTTTTCTTGGGTAAAACAACATTTGAACAAATTACCGTTATTTCTGTATGACTTGTTGTAAATAATACAATTGTTTTACTCTGTAAGTTATTTAATTATAATGTAGCTCTAATGACGTCATAACATCACAAGAATAGCCTTCAGACATCAACAATAAACACGTTGAAAACTCAGTCATATGATGAAAGTAAATCCATGGGAGTTACCTCCCGGGGTTACCATAAAAAATGACCCACTCATCGCCCGAGATTATTTACGGTACGGAATTGCCGAGGGATGTTCCTACAAGGTGATATAAGTTGAGGTCCAATGATTGACACGCTTAACCGTATCACACGGTTAGAAACAACGGATTAATTATAAAAATTATATCCATTGGGCAAACTGATCAGCCTATTTTTTGTGTATTCACAGGTCGGCAGACTGGGTTTTGAACTGATGCAAGCGATGCATGTGGACTCATCCCGAAGTGCCCGCTCCCTCGATACCTCGTATTATTTTCACGGACAGAACCAAAAATTCGCCAAAGTCCTTCAGCCTCACGTGCCTCAAAGCCCTGATGAACTGGCCTTATATCAAGGCGACGAAGTAGCCATAGACCGAGGACAGGATACATCGCACATATACCGTCATAGAAATGGTTTTTCTAGAGGCCGTCATAAAACCACCGGAAAAGAGGGATTTTTTCCGTCCTACAAAGTAGAAGAAATTGGTCAGCAAGTAAACTTTCCTGTAGAATTTCAAAACAGGTGACCTTTAGCTAATACTATTATCTTATTTGATAGTATTATTCTTATAAAGACCACAGAGCCCGACAGTCTGAAGTAAAAAAAATATGCCAATGTATCATTGGGGAGAGGGGGGCTGGGTTTATTAACCCTTGACTCCATGGAGTAACATATTGTCAATGGAGTCTGTCCGTGAGAAAGTCATAGGCCTGTACACCATTGAATTACCATGCTGATAGCTAGAATACTTGTTGTTGAAATTCCAGTGAGACAAAAGAGATGTATAGGCGTTTGTAGATACCATTGCAGGTAACCGTTTTAATCACTCGCGAGATAAACGATTTACGTCAACTCGTCGTCCAGACTCGGCTTGTGGTGGTTAATATCCCCAGTCTAAAGTCCTATATCCCAGTCCTACAACCGCACTGTCCTACAGATTGGTATTCACAACACTGCGTCGCAGTTTGGACGATGTATATGGAAGTCAAGCAGAAGAGAACGACGCTAAAAAGATACATGCCCTATTGGCAGACCGAGATTTCGTAGTCGCTTAGATGCAGCCAGTTGACAAAATACAAGAAAAGAAGAACTGATTCCAAAAGCTACAACGTCATGAAAAAGTTCGTCACCCTCTATCATATCACCAAATTGTATTAACGTATGCGTCGGGCAATTCCGCCAACTTTTCCCATATACTCAATCAGATTACAATCTTACCAAAAATAGCTCCCCGTATTTCCTTCGTCGCTAATAGTATGATCTGATGCAAACGCACACCGAATGGTGTCAATTGGTTTGCAAAATTGACCAATCATAGAGCCGCTTCCGAAAACATGTTTGCAAAAGATTTCTGCAGAGGAAACCGGAGTTTACAGGTAACTTGTCTTAGATGCCAGCACCCAGCATACTTTATTTTGACGATACATCACAATATGGAACAAAATACATTACTTATGCAGGGATAGCATGACCCAACTTAATTTGATTTGTATAAGATTGCCCATCTTTTTTAACTGGCAATTTTTCTCTGAACCTCTTTTAAAAAAATTAACATTTTTGTTGCTTTAGTAGTGTTATAATCAAAATGCTATTTTTTTTCTGTTACTTAATGGGATAATTATATTTTTCTTTATCTGATAAATGAGTAAAATTCAGTGTGATATAGCCATGTGATATTTATTTCATATCATATCATATCATATCGTGTGTGATATTGCTTTCCAACGCTCTGATGGGTCACTTTCTCTTGATTGATACAATTCAACCAATGGAATACTTCAGCTTGAACGGATTATTTCATTTCAAAATTTGCAAATGGCGTCTGCACAGTTCGAAAAGAGCCATGTCTGATCTGAAGTTTGGCGATCCCACCTCACGTCAGTTACAACAATGGACCCTCTTCTTCTGCCCACGTGTTCGTGTAAGAGAATCATGGTCTAATTTATGACAGGACATTTAACACTTCTCTCGTTTTCCATCTGTCTTTGATATTCACGCCACAGCGTAGCTGAAATACCGCTGAATGTGGCGTAAAACACTAACCAATCAATCCATCTGTCTTTGGATCCATTCAAACTTTCGTGACAAGTACTAAAAGAGTGCAACGTACTTTCTAGAATATGTCAGTTAAATAAATATGGCAGTTTAACCAGCATTGATTCCTGTTACGCGGGTGCTGATCTCTCTGGTGAACGATTTACATTGACATGTATGTATGATATGTATGTACCAAAACATGCTTCTGGTTTTTCTCTCGACAGCGAAGCGAAAATATATGTTGATTTCTGGCTAAAATTCCTACAAAAAAGGTATTTATGGGATAAATAGAATCTCAAATCTGTGACCCGGATATCAAAATTTATGCATCTCTGGTAGTAATTTACCTCCAGTAAATAACTGCCCTCGTTTCATTAATATGATATCTCCGGGTCAGTCTGTAGAGATCCTCTATATATTAAATAATATTAACTTGTAGTATAGTCATCTCTTTAATATAACTGTATCAAATTTCTGTCACGAGTGTATCTTACAGGACAACTGGACATGTACTTGGTCATAGACAGCATTGACCTTCTGGATAAAGCATAAATGCATACAATACACGTTTAGACAGAGAAGCTGGCTTTGTCATTCTATCTCGCTTGACCGTTCCACACTCATTCATTTCTTAATGTTACTGTATCAATTGTATTTCATCAAAAATGACGATGAGAAAAGAACATATCATTCAAAGCCATCCATATTCTCTGCATACATATTTTAGTTTCTATGTTAAATTTTCTAAGCCAAGCAGGTGCCTTAGCCAGAACTGGGCGTTATTCCTACCAGATTTATAAACCTCAGTTTATATGTAAATGTTTCAATAAAAAGAAATGAAATGAAATTTATACTGCTATACTATTTATTTATATTTTTAATTTGTACCATTATACAATTTTTTATACGCCCACAGATTAATGTGGTCGTATACAGCCGTCCCCCTGTGCATGCGTCGGCGGTCCGTCCGTCACAAATGTTTGTGAACACGCTAACTGGATTTAAGAGAAACAGAGATTAACCAATGAATATGTCTGAGGGTTTGGGATTTAATGTGGCGAAGAAGTCGCCTAGAATATCCTCTTGGGATAATGGCCTTAAAGACAACGGATTAAGTCTGATTGAAGGTAGCAAGAGGGCAAGAATTTCTGTTAAACCTCTATATTTGTGATTTAATAATTCTCTTGAATGTATATAGGGCATGGAGTAGTTGGTGGGTATCTGTAGGATTACATAACACCTTAAAACCCAAAGACACTACTGTATGTAAAGTAGAAGTCTTATATAGCACAACCCTTAGTTTGCTGGCATACGAAGTCCTTGAACTCGAAATTATTACATTTCAAGCCGAGTTCCAAAAGTTTCAATAGCTCAGTTGTTGGACCACAGGGGTCGGGATACTGATCGAAAGCTTTTTTAACAGAACGTAGTTCTGCCTCAATGTCGATATTTGTGTACATAGATTCTGCGTCGAGTGTGACTAATATGATATCTTTATCAACCTGAATTTCATAAATATATAATATCATTTTCGAAATACTTTCCAGTTGCAGACGACATTTATTGAACCACTTATTGATCATAACATTATTAACATCAACTCATGAAAAAATACTCATTGTGAATATTTGTTTTCCTGTGTCAAAATCATTCCAGAATATAAGATTGCCCAGCAACTGTCAAACGCAGTTACGGTCTGCAGTTGTCTTCAGAACAGAAGCATCGTTGTCCAGTATGGGATAATTCTTGGACGAAACTCTTGTAAAATCTAGAATCAGTGACTGGAAAACAATCATTGCTTGTCCCAAGTAGAAACATCCTCTCCCAATACCTTTTACTCTGACAGTTTCTCCGTGATCTGTAAAAGAAACGCTATAGATATAGATCTGAAGGCATTACTAATGAACTGCTTTTTTAATAACGTCAATAAAGTTAGACAGCGGTTCGCAGTTCACGGTTCGCGATTCGAGGGGACCAGTCATTATTTTTACCGCTGTTCAGAAAAACATCAATATCTGCGTTAATAATGCGTTTTATACCCTCAAATTTCACACACATGGTAAGTGGGTCATGTTCTATTGGATTAATAAATTGTTTTGCTTCAAACATCAATGCAAACTCAATAAATTCTACTGCAATGTTGGTGATGAATAGCGAACGGCGGTCTGGCTTTTCCGAATGTGGTTCTGACAGTTCTGACACATTTTTCGTCAAATTTCAAACACAAGATAGGTGGACCATATAATAATACATTAATACACTGGTTCCTTTAAACATCCCTATTTTCAATGCAAATTCAATCAATTTTACTGCATTGTCGGCGATGATTAGCGAACCGCAGTCTGGCTTTTCCGAATAGTGTTCTGACTGTTTTTTCGTCAAATTTCACACAAATGATAAGTGGATGATGTTCTAATTAATTAATAAACAAGGTTGATTCAAACATCCCTACATTCTATGCAAACTCACTAAATTTCAATGTTATGTGGCGATGAATAGCGAACCGCAGCCTGGCTCCCCGAATAGCGTTCTGGCTGTTTTTCACACATTTTCTCGTAAAATTTCACACAAATGATAAATGGATCAAGTTCTTATAGATTAATACACTGGTTTGATTCAAACATCCCTACTTTCTATGCAATCTGAATAAATTTTAGCCCATTGTTGGCGATGAACAGCTTCTAATAGATTAATAAAATCGTTTGCTTCAAACATCCCTACATTCTATGCAAAGTCAATAAAATTCAATGTTATGTGGCGATGAATAGCAAACAGCGGTTTGGCTTTCCAGAATAGCGTTCTGGCTGTTTTCAATACATTTTTCGTAAAATTTCACACACATGATAAGTGGATCAGCTTCTAATAGATGAATAAACTCGTTTGCTTCAAACATCCCTACATTCTATGCAAACTCAATAAATTTCAATGTTATGTGGCGATGAATAGCGAACCGCGGTCTGGCTTTCCCGAATAGCGTTCTGGCTGTTTTCAATACATTTTTCGTCAAATTTCACACACATGATAAGTGAATCAGCTTCTAATAGATGAATAAACTCGTTTGCATCAAACATCCCTACATTCTATGCAAACTCAATACATTACAATGTTATGTGGCGATGAATAGCGAACCGCGGTCTGGCTTTTCCTAATAGCGTTCTGGCTGTTTTTAACACATTTTTCGTCAAGTTTTACACACATGATAAGTGGACCAGCTTCTAATAGATGAATAAACTCGTTTTCTTCAAACATCCCTACATTCTATGCAAAGTCAATAAATTGCAATGTTATGTGGCGATGAATAGCGAACCGCGGTCCGGCTTTCCCTAATAGCGTTCTGGCTGTTTTTAACACATTTGTCGTCAAATTTCACACACATAAGTGGATCAGCTTCTAATAAATGAATACACTCTTTTGCTTCAAACATCCCTACATTCTATGCAAACTCAATAAATTTCAATGTTATGGGGTAATGAATAGCGAACCGCGATCTGGCTTTCCCGAATAGCGTTCTGGCTGTTTTTAAACACATTTCTCGACAAATTTCACACACATTATAAGTGGATCAGCTTCTAATAAATGAATTAACTCGTTTGTTTCAAACATCCCTACATTCTATGCAAACTCAATAAATTTCCATGTTATGTGGCGATGTATAGCGAACCACGGTCTGGCTTTCCCGAATAGCGTTCTGGCTTTTTTTAACACATTTGTCGTCAAATTTCACACACATGATAAGTGGATCAACTTCTAATAAATGAATAAACTCTTTTGCTTCAAACATCCCTACAGTCTATTCAAACTCAATAAATTTCAATGGTATGTGGCGATGAATAGCAAACCGCGGTCTGGCTTTCCCGAATAGCGTTCTGGCTGTTTTTTTTTAACACATTAGTCGTCAGATTTCACACACACGATATGTGGATCAGCTTCTAAGAGATGAACCAACTCGTTTGCTTCAAACATCACTACATTTTATGCAAACTCAATAAATTTCAATGTTATGTGGCGATGAATAGCGAACCGCGGTCTGGCTTTCCCGAATAGCGTTCT
>JAQQZZ010013146.1:0-11467 GCA_030265115.1 Mopalia vespertina | reverse complement strand
TAAGCAAGGATAAGCAGAGGTTGGAATGTAGAGATAAACAAAGAGGTCAAACTGATAGCTTAGTCAGTAAACACCAGACCTGGTTGTACAGTGCAAACAATAAATGTTGACAACCCCCTCTCTGATAAGTTAAATTAACCACCCTGGTTACATATGTAATAGGTTTTATTACACCGCCATCCTTTCCAGTTGTAAACCGCATAACGTTACTTATACCTTGATCATCATGCTCAGCGCAGAACTCTTCCTCCGATAGATCAGAGAGATTTTTGTCTCTGTCTCGGACTATCCCCTTACTGCTGTAAAGTGATCGATATGGTGTTACCGTTACAGGTAACTTTAACATTTTCTTTAATTTGAGTAGATGTACTGCCTGTTGCTGTCTGGTGCAATACAGCAGAAGTCCATGCAGTAGCTATTAGTGTTTTGTTCAACGCAAAAGGCGATAGCTTCGTTAAAGATTTTGCATTTTCACTACTTATTACTATAAATTTAAGCCAGTTTTTTTTTTAAATTTCGCTCAGATCGATACAATTTTCTTTTCATTTTCCCCACAATTTAAAGAGGGGGAAGGAAATGCCAACATAAGGCGAATAAAGTTTTACCACCCATTTCTCCACTCGCCACGGAGTACTAACTAGGATGATCGCCTCTCCCCCAAATAACGAAAGCTCCACGGGTGGTATACAAAAAAAGGAATCGAAATAGTTCTGTCCAGCTGGGGGGGGGGGGGGATTGTTCCCCAGCAGAATCAAAAAACATATTTTGCTGTTTCCTACTAAATTTACGCATGAGCCACCGCCTTCTGTAATGATCTTAAAATCAAATAATAGCGACAAATAACTTATACATTTTGGCAATCAAGCTTTCGGAAAATTTTTATTCCATTTTCAAGATATGTGCAGATAGAGTAAAACATCAAGGTTATATACAGTTGGAGAACAGTAGAAGTTGTAAAAACAGTGTGATCACTAAGGGTGAGAATTAGGTGAGAACAATTAACAATAGAACTATGTACAGCTTGTTACCCTTGAAGGTGAATTTCACTGATATACATATGTGCAACAATACTGCTGAATGATTGGTCTGTACAAGGTTTTGAATGTTTTTAAAATAATTTGAGGCGTACAGTAGTAACGTTTTGATTTAAAATTGGTTCATGCTGGGATATAAGCATTGATTATTTTAATTTCAGTTTAAATTCGGTACGGCTTCTGGCAATAATACTATACATGCTTGGATTAGCATTATGGCCTGTTTTAAGACAGTGTTGTCCGAAAGCTGAAAATTTATATTTGTTTTAAGTTATATTGTGTTCTTCTATCCTGTGTTTTAGATGTCTATTGTTTCGCCTACATGCTGATGGACATTGTCCGCATTGTATTTTGTAAACTACATTACTTTGTAATTCATGGTCTTCTATATCTTTATACGGAAAGTAGCATTCTATTTTACACATATGCACATATATTGAAAACGGAATAAGAATTTTCCAAAAGCTTGATTGCCAAAATGTCCAGAGTTTGATATATCCGGGACTCGTGATCGCAATTAGAAGAAAAGGTGGACAGAAGAAGCGGTCTCAATTATTACGAGTTTAGATAGCTCAAACAACTATTTTAATGAAATTTTAAAGTAAGAGGTGTTTAGCAATAAAAGTCGCTGAGCGCAAAAATTTGCTGAGTGATTTAGAGTTTTAGGTCACATTCAACTAGGCTGTGGCGTGAACAGTTAAATTCTTTTATCTAATATTTTATAGTTAAAGATAATTCAAATCAGTAGCAACCTTGGCAGCAAAACATCTAAAAAAGAAATAAATTGAAATGAAAAGGACATACATAAGTGTTAAAAATCTTAAATATTTTTTTAGTATGTAATTTTATTAAATCATGTTAAATCAAAAATTGTAAATATTGTATTTAAAACTGTCAATTACAGATATTTACAATCTTTCACAAAACGCAAAAAAAAACAACAGACAAGGTGCAGTTGGAGAAGGTGGTGATGTGGGATCAGTCCTCGGTAGTTCTGTACAATACGACACTCGGCTTGGAAATTGTTCATATTATGCATACAGCCTTGTCACCGAAGGGGCTAGCTCCATCAATATTGCCTGATATAGCTATTCTCGCAAACCTGATGGTATCGGTGTGTTGACGAGTCTTTTTTTTTTATATCGGTAAGGTGTAGAGATGGAATCAACGATTTAAAGGTTTCTTATGCTTAAGCTATCGGACATTAGTTTTGTAACATAGATTATTGTGTACTACATCAATGACAAACATATATATACTACCAGTAAGCGCTAAAGAATCACCAGTTGTTCTCGTTTTCAACTGCTTTGTCTTTAGGTTCATATTTATATATTGTAGAAGCTTACTTATGTAGCTTCCCCGCCAAGTAGACCGGTCTTATTTTTAACTTGCCGCTTACCGAACTGTTGTAGATATCGTTTGTCGCCTTTCTCAAAGTTTGCACTGGGGGGCAAGCCTAATAACACTGAAAGCAAATGGCAATGATTTAAATATTTAAATCTAGGCATTATTACAAAGGAACAGAGACAAGTTCATGCAATCAATAAGAAGTTGTAAAGGGATGATTGATTGGTTGGTGTTTTATGCCGTGCTTAAGGTATTTCACTTATATGACGGTGGTGTATTCCAACAATAATTGACACTAGCACAACCAAGATGTGAAGCGTTTCCATAATGTTGGGAAGTTAATTTTTTTCCAGTGCTAGGTAAAGACAGCATTGCTACTCTTCAAAGAAACTGCACTTAAGCAGATGTTATATAGACGGAATGTTGCTCCGTTTATGAAGCTAAATGTCTATCTTTCACGTCATTTATGATTAATTTTAAGTGCTTCATAAAATCTAACCAATCTTATTAAACCGATTATATTCTGGAGGAAATTGACTTATTGTTAACTTTTTAGTCACTTCTAGGATTTAACTGTGATTGGCCTAAGGTCACGGTGACTTTTCACACAACCAAGAAGATGTACGAGCTCGTCCCGGAAGAAGAACGGGATAAAGCCACACATCTTTTAAATAGCCAGGTTTTTATCTAATCTATTTAAAAGCTAGTGGTGGCTAGATTGATTTCCAGACTGTTCACATTTTCTACTTATCTTTATTATACGTTACAACATCGACATAATCTGTACAATTTATGATACTCCACAATAGCCCAAATCATCTGATAGTTAGACCATGTAGCACCAGCTTAAATCCAAATCTACTCCAACTCTATTACAGATTGTCTCCACTGTATACATATCAGCCGCTACCTGTTGTTCCACGACATTCATGTCCTGACACAACAGGCGAAAAAACAAATTGCAATATGTCCTAACTTACACATCTACCGTCGGGAGAGGGATGGGGTAATGAGCAAAGGAATCTCAACTATCAAAAACGTACCCTAGGTGCTTGAGATACTCAAACCACAATCAGTTCATACATGGTTATGATATACAAGATAAATGTATATAATTTCAACTGGACTAAAGATAAACCTAAGTAGTAAAGCAAATAAATTAAGAAACCTGTACAAAGAAAACATTTAATCTCCGGAACAATAGAACATACAAAACCCATATATCTTACAATATGGCATCTCGATTGGTGATCGTCAGCCATGTTGGTGATGTGTAGCTTTTGTTGTTACCCCATAGCAGCCCATGTCAAATCTCGTCAAATCTCGTGAGAATCCACCGCGCGCAAAGCATCACGAGAAGACGCCCACTCTACCCCACTACAGCACTAGGAACAATCCTTCCTTATTCAGTAGTGCGCTGTTACCCATGCGCTTCTCACTACATGATAAGTAACAACTCTTCCTTATTATGTTATAACAAATGCTTGCCTAAATACCCCACATCGCAGCGCGAAAAGCATCAAGGTAAGTCACACCTTCATTCAACGTCCCACAACCCTAAAAGCCTCCCCTCCCCCTTTCAGGTCATTTAGTGCAGTGCATTTTGGCATGAAATATTGACGTGATGGTGTATTTTTCAACGTCAAAGTCATTAGATTACATTACTTGACTTCCGGCTCGGTCATTTACACTGTCCATAGCCCGCCAACGTAATGCTTAGAATTAATTCAACCCATCAACATTTTTTTTAAACCGTTGACTCAATATGCTCATTCTCTGTACTCGTATATCAGACTTGTGTCCCCTTTCTCTATAGGCAACGGAGTTAACGCCCAGAATCACTGCCATAACGTACAACCTGTGACGTCCCGTCGAGGGTTCTGCTCACCCCGCACCTTAGTACTAAATCAAAAACACCTCATCGGTCTGTTTCGGGTGTAACAAAGAGGAAGAAACAATATAGATATATATTTATGAAGTGCCATAATTATAAAAACGAAATAAGCACACTCGAACACGATTTAAATCAATTTCATATTCCACTAACCATGCCTGATATCCTAAATCCCTAAACGAGACAACATAAAACATGTATACCAGCTCATCATCGTTTATTTAAAAGTCATCGGATATTACAATATAGTATAACGTATTACACAGTTTAAAATTTAGCGTTCAATCTCACCCCGAAAAGGTGGTGTGGTACCGGAGATACCATGTTCTGTATGGGCCGTGTGTCGCGCTAGCCCAGAGGATGACGCAAAAAATCATCCTATAGGACATTTTAAAAACAAAACCCAAATCATAAACAAGGTCGCATGAAATGCTCGATTCAACAAATGCAATACCATGTTCTTTGGGGGCCGCCTGTGAACACTGTCCTTGAAGGTGAAGGAATCGTACTCCTCTTTTAAAACGTAAACAAGATAACTATCAAAGTAAACAAAATCGAATAAACAAACATTGTTTTATGTGAATAAACTACGGACAGTAGGGAGGCGGAGATACCATGTTCTTTGTGGGCCACATGTTATACTCGCCTAAATCAATTGTAAAAAGGATTTTCCTTTTTTTGTTTTAATTTTTGTTATTATTGTTATTATTGTTACTGTTATTATTATTATTATTATTATTACTACCATTATGCTCATTGTTATTATTGATGTTACTATTCATTTTAGTATTTAAAATGTTCTGATATTCCTATGCTGCACACATTATCCATTTCTTTACAGATACCAACAGTAACAGACTACAGACTGACTTACGCAAGGGGTAAACGTCCAACTGACTACACCCATGACTATAACACCATACATAGAAGACCGTTTTAGATAAACATGTGATTCCTTGAACTCTGCGTGAAACTACCTGCAGATTCCATATAACTGCAACAGATCGAGGGATAGAGAATAACCAGCAAACATAATGACACATTCTCTATCCCGAAGAATCAGACGTTTTTTTCTGGACGGGCTCTGTGTGCAAAGAAAGGGGACGAGACTAGGAATATAAATATATATTAACTATTAAATACCAAGACAATTAAAATAAAATTAAAGGTAGAATACACTGTAAATAACAGGTATATATATTGTAAATAAATTATATTTTTGTTTCAAGATTTCATAATATACTAATACTTTTAATTTATGTATTGTAAATATAAATAATTTATCGTTATGACTAAAGCACTAAAGTACTAAATAACGCACAGCCATTATTTATCATGTACTAAGGTGTTAGCCACCGAACCTTAGTAGTCAATAACGCACAGCCCTTACTTACCATGTACTAAGGTGATACACATGCACCCGCACCTAAGTACTTAATAACGTACAGCCTTTACTTATCATGTACTAAGGTGCCGTCAGTCGCACCTTGGTACTAAATCACAGCCTTTTTTATCAGTAGTATAGGGAGGCAAACTGCCTTCCGACTACATATAACGCACAAAATAATTAGTACTTGATAACGTACAACCCTTCCTTATTATGTAATAGCATTTAATACCGGAGCTGCTCTTTCTATAGTACTAACTGGCGTCACTGCAAATACTGTGAGCTGGTTTTAAATAACGGCAGAACAGTGTCCAACTATATGTAAATCTCCACAACACCAAAAATAATTAAATATAAAATCAGCCTCTCCCTTCAAGAAATTTTCGCGTGTATTTGCAAATGTAAATTAAATCGTTAGCAGGCGCTGGATTCAAAAGAGGCTATATTAATGACAAAATGTTAGTCAACAAAATCGTTCCCATGAAGCATCCAGAATATTTATTTGTGCCATTTGTGTTTAACGATGTACTCGATATTTTATTTATATGCGTCTTATGTTGTCGGTAATTATAGGAGAACCTGACCAAATACCTGGTTAACAGTTAGCCAACAGTCCAACCCACAACTCACTGAGCAATGCCATGGACTCTTTAAGCATCCAATATGACGGATAATGTATTTGCTTGACAGATGAGCAACATTACAGAAAAAAATCAGTAAACGCCGCCTTAAAGCTCGGCAACAAATCCAAATTATAATACAACTGTTACGGTAGCAACCAAATAGAAAGAAAACGATCAGCGATTTTATTTATTTACAATATTTATTGTAAAATAACAACAACAGTAACAGTGATATACCGTATAGTATTCAATGGCAGAAATACTTTAAGAAATACAATTAAACTATGAGACGATGAAAATACTAGGCTTATATAAAGTAATTTACATATAGCATTATCTCCTTCGATATCAGGTTTATACGATCAGCGTATAAACCTGCCTTATAGTTGAGTCCAAGTGCGTTGACTTCATAAGTCGGTCTGTTATGACAATCTGCAACTTATTCAAAGTCTACAGTATAAATCCTTAGATACACAGTTCCAAGGCATAAAGCACGGAATTATTCCGATTATATCCACATCAGGGTGATCACCATATCCTCAAAGTGACCGGTGTCTATTTATCCACTACAGGATTATTCCAAAGTCCTTGACGGGTATGCTATGTCCAGATCCGATATAATCCCCTCGGAGAGAGATATCGAAGGAGATAATGAAGGAACATTGTTTGTAACAAACATTCGGCTAGCACTAAAGTCCCGTCAATAGTTTAAAACCATCGGAAAGCATTATTATACATAATTCGCAAGCTATTGTAACATTTTTTGGTATAAGAGCACCATAACTGACAACAATAAATGGCGTTACAAAAAGGACGGAACAAGAACCTCTTGACTGACTGAGAACACAGACTAAACTTTCGTAACAGTACATTAGCCCTAATACACAGCTTTCGTTTGATGTTCAATATCCCGGTTATCAGATAAATCAGCTGATATGTATATGTATCAACATAACTTAGAGCATTGTCGCCAAGTAAAACCGAGGGGGGTAAAAAAGTCTTATACATGCAGTTTTTCGGTTAAAGATCGTGCATACGGTCTTCGTTTTATTGAAAATTAGATCATGTGACAATGCATACGATTGACATTCGTTCAATAAAACTTGGAGTGCTCTCGCGGATGGACAAATCAAACACATATCATCAGCATAAATAAGATGATTAACGAACACACCAGCATATAACATCCAACATTCGCTTCGGAAAGCCTACTAGCTAGTTCGTGCATATAGACAGCAAACAAAAAAGGGGAGAGTACTCCACCCTGTCTAACACCAAAAAGGGATGAGTAGCAAGATCCACACTTAACTGTGAACAGTTGAATTGTAAACCATGTATAGATACAATTGACTATGTACAATGGTACACCTCTATCAATTAACTTTCTTCAGTAGAGTCCAGTGATTCACTCGATCAAATGCTTTACTAACATCCATATAACACACACACACAGAGCTGCCATGATTACAATATAAATTTACAACTTCTTTGAGTACATATATACATTGATCAGTTGATCTCCCAGCTTTGAACCCAAACTGATAATCGGATGTATACAACTGTTTTTCACATAGTTTCAAAATCACCCTCTCTATAATCTTTGATATTACAGTAGCCACAGCAATTGGTCGATAGTTGTTGGAGTCTGTAATGTCACCGGATTTATTTTTAACAATAGGCGTGACAACCACGTATGTAAGTTGACTAGGTAGACAATTATGTTTTAACATTCAGTTAAGGCATATAAATAAATGTACATACAACTTTTCATTTGCAAATTTCAAATGTTCGGCTGACAAACCGTCATAACCAGAAGACTTGTTTAACTTTAAATCATTTGCCAGATCTCGTACAATATTCGGGGAGGATATAGGAGTTAAATTAGTTGCAGTGATGCCCCACATCAGCTTTTCAATACTTCATCTCTATGTTTAGTTTCGTTAACAGAGTTAAGGAGAACACAAAATTTGTTTTTTCCAATATGAAGCTATACCAGCTTCCCCGTGATTGCCATCAATTCGATCTGGGAGTAAGGAACATTTAGAATTATTCTTTTTCACCTCTTTCCCAAAAACATCGTTAGAATAACCGTCAAAGGCTTCGGCCAGTGTACCAGCCCTGAGTGTTTCTTCACTTTTTTTACAAACACGCAATGCATATTTTGAATTGGCGCCTAGTGCGCTACATGTACTCACATATTGGACCACATAATTGAATTAATATGTTAGGTAAGGTAACAGTGGTGATTTTGGTTCAATAAATATTTATGTACATAAACCACGTGCTTTGTTTCACTTTAACTTATCAATAGCTTATGATGCCTCATCTTCAGTGATTTCTCGATATTTTACAATTCTTGGAGACATACCCGGTCTTCATTTTCTGTTAAAACTTCCCCTTGTTATTGTACGACAATGCACATGTCAGCAGTTGGATCGTACTTGCCATAACTGATATCAGCAGCATTATTAAAAATGGCCAAAAGAAACATTCCCTACCATAACAAACTCGGACTAACCCTTGTTCGTCTCCGCTCGAGTCATAGTAATAACCGAACAATATTTGTATAGCAATTTGAACAGCACTCGACACGCCAAAAAATATCGCATAAACTGCTCCATAGCAACTACGTCCGAATCGGAGGACACACATAGATATGGCAATTAGAGCAGGGGAAGCAAATCCAACTCCGTACAATATTGCACTGAGAAACACTGTAGTTGAGTCAAGAGTA
This sequence comes from Mopalia vespertina, assembly GCA_030265115.1. Taxonomy (NCBI): domain Eukaryota; kingdom Metazoa; phylum Mollusca; class Polyplacophora; order Chitonida; family Mopaliidae; genus Mopalia; species Mopalia vespertina. Next base: position 2,448 of record JAQQZZ010013146.1, on the reverse strand, counting down.
AACATACCGATTACCATTGATATTGAAAAGGCCACATTGGTTATTTGCATTATTGCAAAGCCGAATGTCTCGGATCGGAATTTATCAAACAGAATACCACAAGTTGGTCTTATTACGATAATTATGACGGATAGCGCATACACCGAATACAACGGCTGTTCCATGCCAACAGCTTGGGCTATCACAGTAACATTATTCAGGCACGTGTAAACACAAGAATAAAAAAAAACATTCGTCCAAAATATACAATGGAAGAATGGCGACCGAAGCATGTCTTTAAAGGGGATGTCTTGTTTTGCTAGCAAGGGCTCACTAACATTGGTATTCACTACGTCCACCGGCATGTTTTCGGAATCTTCAGTGGAGGAGAGATGTATAAAGAAGAAAGACCCTCCGAACACCAGGACTTGTAAGATTGTCAGTGTGAAGAATAAACCGGGTAAATTCGAGAGAAAGAATTTGTCAACAAGAACACCGAAGAAGATTTTTCCACAACACGTAAACGCCAAGGAAAAGGATACAGCTTTCTCTGAGTGTTTCTCTGGTAAGAGGTTAATAAATTCTCTGCTCATGGCCAGGTACGTCATGCAATTTGATGTAGCTGTCAACAAAAAAAAGGTAAGTCATTATTTCAATAGCTTTGATAAGATGAATCATAATCAAAAAGCGGAAGGGGCAGGGGCGGAATGGGGAGGGCGAAGGGGGGGGGGGGGGATATCTCTATTAGCATTTTAAAAATCAGCACTTGGTCACATTCGGTCATAGTTTGTGAACTAGTTTGGCTTTTGGCGGGGAAAATACTCACGACATACAGGACATCTCGATAATACCAGTCAGCCCGTCCACGTCCAAGGTTCCACTTCATGTCTCCATTTAATACTTTCCCACTTGTGTGGTTGTTATACGGTTCCAGGTATACATAAAATGTTAATACAGTTAAACCACGATTCATTGTTGGGAGGGAACGTCATGCAATCAACAATAACTGTATACTATTTTCAAACTAGCACGAAAACATCACATAGATCGGTGGAATCGACGAATTTAATTAGGCATCGTCATTCTACCGTAGTAAACTATCTACTATTTTCATACTTGCACGAAAACCTCAACTAGATACGTGGAATAGAAGAATTTAATGAAGCAACGTGATTCTATCAATATAAATTATATACTTTTTTCAAACTTCCTTGAAAACATCAACTAGATTTGTAATTTTGTCTGCTGATATTAATATACAATTATTGTTTATACCAATATCTAGTACCCTCTGAGCCATTATGTATCGACATAAAAAATACTTTCAATTTGTGTTTTCTCCTGCAATGATAATTCCAAGAATTAGCAGCAAGGCTGCCAACTTTTCCGTTACTTCCGTCTGCCGTTTCTTTCAACTTTTTCCGTATCGCAGTCATTTTTTGGACATGTTCTTCAGTTACAAAGTAACCCCTGCACACCTCTAAAGCATATTTAGGTTAGTCACATTACCACAATATATGAAACGTACATAAATCAGGGAATTCGATTCAACATTGATCTATACGGACTTGCAGCTGTTTACATTCTACTGATAATACTTTGCAAGTGTTGTCATCTTAAAGATAATCCAGCTTTTCACGAGATTATGGTACAGATTTGTCTACTTTTGGCAGTTGGGCCTATATTAAATGATTTCCATTTTCAATTATAAACTTGCACCCTGAAAACCAACAGAAAAAGTTCAAAACTAGTATATGGGAGTTGATGCTGTTTTTTCCAAGGCACATTTGTGTAGTACCCCAATTCCATATCAGGTTAGAGTAACCTGGCAACTAATTATGGACAACATTTTTTAATATGTAGAGTATTTCCTTCTTGATTAATATACAACTGAATGGCTGACTTATTGTCAAGAATGCCACTAAATCGATCAAGAAACACACCACTGAACCATGACTGGCATGGTATAACCATTATCAATTACATCCGCCGTGGATCTCTTTACACACCCACATTTATGGCAAGTCATCAATTCAGATTTAACTCCATATTACATTAAGTATATAGCAGATCGCCCCCTATGGTCCCTTTTAATTCAGCACAGATTACTTCCGTAAACATATCTGTGGTCATCTCTTGAAGTGCACAATTGTGTTACCAGATAGAGCAAAACAAATACCGGTTATATTTAATAACAAAATATATATTTACTCCTGGTTCCAAGAAAAAGTATTAGTGTAGCTAATTTAACTGATTTTCTCTCGCAATGTTTTTTAGGCGCTTAATTTATGCTTTTCCAATCACAATTGGTCAGGCTGTTGATGAGCCGCAGAACTTTCGGATGGCCCCCTCCAGCCGCTGTAGATTTTCTTTTCTTTCCCTGGGACAATTCCTTGCCTTTGTCAGGATTCCGTCCAACCAAGCGTCTGAAATAAAATTGATCACGGTTAAAATGCGTCACCTTTTGAA
>JAQQZZ010013124.1:0-11468 GCA_030265115.1 Mopalia vespertina | reverse complement strand
CTAAGAGTTGTGTTTTCAGTTTTAATGAGTTGGGGTGGGTAGGAGTGGTGTTATAGTGGTGTTGTCAGTTATAGTGGCATTGTGGGGTTTTCAGCCATAATGGCTTTGGGGGAGGGGTTAAGAGTGGTGCTTTCTGTTCTAATGGGGTAGGGGGAGGGGTTTAAAGTGGTGGAATGGCATGTTCTTGTATGTGTAAAACAGGCCGTCTTAGTTTGTGTTATTGTTTGTGTAATGTGTTTTTTAAGGAATGGGTTTGATGTTGTCATGTGTAGACCACCTCCATATTTGTACACTGATGGAGAGAGAGGAGAGAGTCTTTGTGGACTTTTTATTCTTCCGCTCTCTCCCCTTGTTCTTTGGGTGATAAAAGCGATGCATATGTTGTTGAAGGGCTGTGGTATGAAGTTAAGACTGGTCGTGATTTGTTTAGATTGGCCGCTGTTTGACCTGGACCTGCTTCAACATACACACAACACACAACTCTGGATTTACAACAAACAGACAACTCAAACATGGAGAACACATGTGTTTGTCAAACTCCTCTCTCTAAGTATGCTGAGTATAACCTCTGTCACATGGACCCCGAGCTATGAAACAAACGTTTTCTTGTGAATGTGGATATTGCCTAGCTGTTTTTGTTACAAGGTTTCTTCTTGGGTTGCCACCAAATAGGGGCAATGTAAAGCTATCATATGAGTGAAATACCCTAGAGTATCATGCTTAATACTACCCTTGAGTATGATGATTAACATAATCAAAGCAATAATCAGCAACATTTACTTGACCCTGCCACTCTGGTACTAAAAGAGCAATAGGCAGAGTAGTCTTTTAAGTGGCTCTATTGGCTGTGGTAATGTTGTGTTTCTTTGCATACACTTCAGTAGTTCAAAGGACCAAAGTACAGCTTGTCTCCTACTATTTTTCTCCCTCTTAAATTTCTGATGGTGTGAAATTTTTAGAATCCTTATCACAGGTATCTGTCCCAGAAACTTGTTCAAGAACCATCCCAATTCTATCATTAAAAATATCTGTCCATCGGCTGTCCTTTTGCTACAATTCTCAATGTATATTTGATTATCTTGTACTGGGTTTAATTCTGTTGACCTGGTACAAATCCTCAAATTGGTTTTGAGTGTACGAGGAAAGACATAATATGAAAATAAAACAAATACATTGTATCAACCATGTCCAACGTGGCAAGCCCATGGTAGTGGTTTAGTGGTTGGCGTGTCTGCCTACAAATTCTACTACAAGTGTTCCACTCATGAGTTCCCGTCCATATGTCAACCAACAGGTATATGAGTGAGTCACACAAAGTGGCTCCGGCAATCACAGGATGGTATTTTTTGTGAGGTTTCTTCTAGATTTTCCACTGTATTTAAGCAATAAACAGGGTGAAAAGGACAATCATTGGTCATATAAGTGAATTACCCTTGAGAACTATGTTAAACCCCAATCAAACAAACAAATAAACAAGCAAAAGGGTAAAGCTTGATCTATAAAATGAAGGATTCATTTTAAGCTGGCCACAGTTGAAGCTCCTTGTTGAGCCATTTAGAAAAGTGTTGAGCCATTAGAAGAGCTGCGTTTGACAATCAGCCAGTAGCAGTTTTAGCTTCTGGTTACTATTTATAGTAGAACAAAGTGACTGCTGTGTATATGAAGAGACCAAGTCTAGGCTAATTGTCTACAGGAAGCCAGCTCTCCACTCTCCACTGTTCTGTAGTGTGGATTGTGTCTGAGATGAGGGTAGTAACCTCATTTCTAACACAGCTACATCATGCATTCAGATCTCTCTCAGAATTTCTACTGTACTTTGTGGAAGTTCTCCAATCCCTGTTTAGTAATAGTCACATCCTTCTATTGCAGCCCTGTGTCAGACTTATAATCTTTATCATGCTTATGATATGGCTAATTTGGTAACAATCTAATCTTTATCATAATGATGTTATGACCAATTTGGTTTAAATCTCCTATTTATCATGATTATGATATGACCAGTTTGGCTTCAATCTAAGCTTTATCATGATATGACCAAGTTGGTACATGTACAATCTCCTCTTTATCATGATGATGATGATATGACCTATTTGATTACAATCTTATCTAAATTACCTCCCAGCACCTCTGGAAAATCGTGCGACCATGCAACCCACGGTCGCGTGAAATCCTACGTCGGGTGAGAAATTTTTTTAAAAATTTAAAAAAATTGATTATAATTTTTTTATAAAAGCCACTCCAATATCGATGTCAAACCATAAAAAGTTGAATTTATCGCATAAAAGTTAAACCTATATTACATGATGTTTAAAAACAATTTGAACTGTATTCGCCGTATAAAATCTGGTGAGAAATTTTTAACCTGAAAATTAGTGGTCTTGAGAAATTTAACTTTTTTTCCAGGGGTGCCTCCCAGGTGTTGTTTGGTCTGTTGGAGTAGGACACCATTATAATCATTCACATAAATGCCCCCCCCACCCTTAAAAAAAAACAACTAAGTATATAAACAATGTTGCACAACTAAAAAATTAATGCTGTAGCAGCTTAGGGATAGCATGATAGTTCACAATATATTTTTTCTCACTGTGTAACAATATATGAATGTGCCTGGATAAATCTGCTCATGTACAAATTGAAGAAATGATGCATCCTGTTGAAGTTTGGGATTAAGATAGTAAGCTGTTCTTTGTTCCACTGTTCTAATGTTTATTTTGACTTTCTGTTACAGCACTGGAAAGATGTGTCTCTACTTGCCAAGGATTTTATTGATAAACTACTAGTGATTGATCCTGTGGTTCGGATGACCTCTCACCTGGCATTAAGACATCCCTGGCTTGAGACAAATGCTGCGTCTTCATCCAGCAAGAATCTCCACAGAACAATCAGTCAGAACCTATTACAACGCCAGTCCTCACCTGCCAACAGCACCAAGTCATCAAAATCAGCTAAATCTGCCAAGTCCACGAGAAGTAACAAGTCAAACAAATCGTTAAAGTCTATACGCTCTGACCACCGACATGTACAACCTGAAGAAATTGATGCACTCCACAAAGACCCACTATTTCAGGCAGAGTTATCCTCTATTGGATAGAAATCTTCTGTCCCAGACTTTATTGTTAACATTTTTTTCGTAGACTGCCTAAAATTCAAATATTGATTGCCAAGAATGTTAACTGGTTAAGCTAATAAGGCTAGTCCTTTGCTGAAAAGGGACTTACATGGAGACTACTCCGACGATAACATTTCGATGTACCACTGGAGGTCCGTAGTGTTCTCTATCATTGTGCGTTGTCATTAGGATATACCTTGTGATTCGTTTCAGCTAATTGTGTGTCTGACATCTGTGATTCATTGTGCTAAACTTCACTCATTTTCCTACCAAAAACAGGGCAAAACAAATGAATACTTAAAACAAGCTAGCCTTCCAAGAAACAGGTTTTTAACTGGAGCCAGGTAGATATTGTTCCTGGAATGTCTCCTCAATTACAATTCATAGATCAAGAGAACCTAAGAACTATTGCAGCTAATCATTGATGTAATCTCCAAACCAAGCATGAAGCTCTTTGATTCCTAGGTGTGGACTCATGGAAACTCTTGATTTCTGTTGATTCCCTGCCCATGGATTAATCCAGGTTGGTGTATTGTCTCCTCAAGTCGGTGTTTTCATAAGGTAAAAACATTATTACAATGCTGCCAGCGTGAAAACCTAAATCCACACCTATGACTGAAATAAAACAGATACCGATACTGAGGTAGACATCATCTCATCCTGTAGAGCTTTGGTGAACAGAACAGAAGTTTGTGACTTACCACCTTGTGTTGTTAAACATGTTGGCCTGGCTTGTAAATGTAAATAATGTGATATCGGCAATATATGCCAACATGAATGTACTACTTGTTCATTGCCGTCAGATCTATTGAATTACCCCAAATTTTTTGTCTCAAATACATAAACCATTCAAAAGAGTCCTACCATTTAGATGTTATTGGTGTAGAGCTGGTGGTTACAGCCACTGGTGTTTGTCTTTATGATATCTCACATAATTAAAGTGGACCCTGTCCAGGTTTGCTTTTACACTGTACATGCATGTTGTTAACATGTTACTTCTCAATTCATCTTCATCCAGGCCCGCTTTATAGAGCTAAGTGTATCCCTTCTTGTATTTACCATTTCTCTTCTTCGTTAGCTAATTAATTGGGGAAACTCAACACCATGAAAAAATAAAAATACTTCAGTTTTGTAGTTTAAAGGCTTTTGTGGCGCTTTAAGGACTGACGTTCTAAAAGTTCGGCAAGTTTAATTAAGCATTATTCCTTTTTCACGTACCAATGCTAAAACTTACAGATCTCGAACTCCACCAATAGTCAATGTAACTGAGGGGAAACAACTCTGAAATTTAAAGGGAGATAATTCTAGTTGATGTCTTTATGAACATCACATAGCTCTGTTTTATTAGTGTATATGCACAAACGCTACTTCTGTACTTAAATTTTTTGCCATAAATATAATGAGGAAAAATAATATCAGGAATCTATAGATGATGGAAACTGATTCATAAACAAATTTCCTGCAATTTTTTCCATGTTACATGATAAGTGCTCGTCAAAATTATAGTGTGTCATGCATCTTAGAAAGTATTAGACAGGACAAGGTGCGGTACCATAATTGTACTGTTTCCAGCGTCTAAAAGTATTCAGATGCCAATTCAGTCTTTCTGATTTTTTTTTTCTCTCTATGTGCCATTTTGTATATTGGATAAATGTATCAAAGTGCTCCTTCCAGCATCCTGCATGTAGGTCTGCCACCAGGAATTTGCTAGTCTTTTGTAGTTCTCTTTACATGATCATGTAGTTATTTTACTAGTCTCTTTGTTAGTTCTGTCAAATTTCTCTTACATGCCATTATTTAATGTTTATTTTATATTTTAGTGTAGCTTAGTGATGAAGGTACATTCAGCGGGTCTGAGTTGTTATTTCTGTTCAGGTGTGATCACATGTTTCTCTGTTACACCACATTCTATATTATCAGATACAGGTCAGGTCAAACAAGTTATTTATATTTATTACATGTTTAGTTACCAGGGTCACAAATCTAAATAATTGATGCTATAAAGCCTCTGTTTTTCCTGTTACAAGGATGGCACATACTGAAATATGTAGATTCTAGTTTGTTCCACCGTAGCTAACTTTTGGCCAGGAGACATGTTTATCACAAGTGCTGATGGTGTCGGTTGGGGAGATACACAGGTACCCTTTCTCTTCTGAAATGGGCTAATGTTTTGATCCCATTTGATCATACTGTTATGTGACATTCGTCCATCCACAATGTTTCAGAATATGTAGTGAAATAAATAGGATAATGATATTTAGATGTTTTTGACAAGCATTATTCCTTTCGAAACACGATTGCCCTTACACATCAAATCGGTTCTAACCTTATGTTGTATTAAGGTTATGGTAAATTTGCTTAGGAAACAATTCTAGCGTCAGACAGTTTAAGCAGGCATTGCAAGCCATCAAAAAAAGAACATATTTTTCTCTTTCCCAAACATTTTCCTGATTTTTAACTCTTTGGTTACCAAGCATTTCATTAGAGAACAGTATATGGGCCTGTAGAGCTTTAGCCAATTACTTCCAAGTGATGTTGAAAAGGTCAAGGGAGACATTTGAATACGCAGTTCATATGTGTAAAAACTAGATATGGGTGGAAAGATGAAACAATGCACAGCTCGGACAGTCCTAAGCCCCTAATTACATCACTTAATGGCAGGGATCGCTGCATTTTCAAATCCAATAATTCGTCTTCACACAATAGCTTTTCCTGTTGGTTTGCTGGGACAGCACAATAAATAAATAAACTCATTTCAGTTGTTAACAGTTAAATCTTTACCTGCCCATAGCTTTAAACAAACCTCAGTACCTAAACAAATACATTTAATTAGTATATTTCTAATAGGCTTTTAGTCTCATTAGAGTGATTGGAGTCTGCTCAGCCGTCCACATGTTTCATGTTCTCAACAGAATATCCACCTACGACCAAATATATTCAACAGTAGCAGCCTTTCTATGTCAAAATATTAACTTCAACATGGAAGCCCAATTGTTATGTTGAACAGGTTTCAATTCATAGAAAATAAACTCACAACTCAAGTCCTGTAGTAGTTTGTTTAAATTATTTATTATCCGTAAAATGGCATTTTATTAGGAGCAGGTTGTGAAAAACTAACAAACGGATTATATATGTAGATCATGTTGACCTAGTGACCTGTATATTCATTTGGAGGATGAACAGTGGAAGTTTATCTATCAAAACTTCGCCCAATTGGAAAGGAGATAGTTAATATCCATGTGTTTATTGTGCATTTCTTTGTATTTCAATATATTTGGTTTAAACTTGAGCAGTAACACCTGTGGGTGAAAAGATGTTAAAATTAGAGCTGGATGTTAGAAAAACTCATCAATGTGAATGTGTCCTACCTGTTTTGTTTTCATGAATGATTGTTTGTAAATTATTTTATTAGATACAAATGTAAGTAGTTGTTAACAATGTTAAAGACTCTAGACTATTGTTGAGGGTCCTATTCAATTGATCCTCCACATAGTTGTGAATGTAATTTATATAGCTAAGAATACATACAATGGCTATGTCATTTGTAAATACTGAAATGGTCTGTATATATTTACTGTATATAATTAATGTTTTTATATAGATATTTTACCTTAGAGGTTATAATTCTGTTTTAAATGTGTACTGTCTACACAGTTTGTGTCTCTGAGAACTACAGTTACTCACTAATTAATCAACGTACCAGCAGATGTCTCTTCAACTTTCTATATGATTTGAAATCGTGAATATGTTTCTATTGATATTAACTCTAATTTTTGCTCTTTTAGGTATGTCCAATTGTCTCATATTGTGGAATGAGTGTCTCTCTGTTTTTAACAGTTGTCTCAAACTTTGGACTGAGTGTCTCGCTGTTTTGAAAAGTTTTCTCAAACCGTGGACTGCGCGTTTCACTGTTTTGAAAAGTTGCTTCATACTTTGGAAGTAGGGTCTGGATGTTTTAAACAGTTCTCTCAAATCTGAATAGTTGTCTCATACTTTGGCAGTAGAGTCTGGATGTTTAAAACAGTTCTCTCAAACTTTGGACTGAGTGTCTCACTGTTCTGAACTGTTGTCTCATACTTTGGAAGTAGGGTCTGGATGTTTTAAACAGTTCTCTCAAACTTTGGAAGTAGGGTCTCTGTTTTGAACAGTTGTCGTATACTTTGGAAGTAGGGCCTCTCTGTTTTGAACAGTTGTCTCATACTTTGGAAGTAGGGTCTTTCTGTTTTGAACAGTTGTCTCATACTTTGGAAGTAGAGTCACTCTGTTTTGAACAGTTGTCTCATACTTTGGAAGTAGGGTCTGCCATCTGGATGTTTTCTTGTAGTTTTCCTCTTCTTACTTTTTTAAAACCATAAAACCGTTCTTTAAATTATCTTACAGCTATTATGAGCTGTTTGTGTGTAATATATATATAAATATATATATATATTAACATCATCATATTTATACATTTTTGGTAATCTTTTGACTAAAATAAATTTTAGATTTTCATTGAACTAAAGAAAAAAGTTACTCTGGCATTTAGTATTGTGTTTTTTCTTTGGAATTGAGAAACATGTATAGATTGTCTGTGATGTTCTTTGTCTTCAGAACTGTTCTTTACTGAGAACTATCCGTTTGCTGGGTGGAATTCCCTTCTGGTCTCAATAAGGAGTTTGTCAATTTAAACACTGTCTGTGATTAGGTTTTAAATAAATAAAATGGCTATTACATTATGCTGGTTCTGTTGCTCTAGTATTGTTTTGTATTTTGCTCATTATTGCCAATTGAAGTAACGGCAACATAGCCGCGTCATGTGCTTGCTTTTTGTGGATAACCAGCACACCATTCTGGTAGTGAGTGCAATGATATCTGTACAGACTGTATATGATAGGGCCACTTCAATGTCCAGCTCGGGTTATTTTGTAATTATAATGCTATCTGTACAGAATCTGGATATTACAGCCTCTTCTCTACTCAGCTTGGGTAATTCTTTAATTATAATGTTTTCTGTAGAGAATTTTTTTTACAGTGCTACTTATCTGCCCTGGTGGGTTAATTCTTTTATTACAATTTTTTCTGTAGAAAATGTTTTATACAGTGCCACTTCTATGCCCAGCTTGGGTAATTCTATAATTACAATGTTTTCTGTAGAGAACGTTTTATACAGTACCACTTCTATGCCCAGCTAGGGCAATTCTTTAATTACAATGTTTTCTGTAGAGAATGTTTTATACAGTGCCACTTCTATGCCCAGCTGGGGTAATTCTTTAAATACAATGTTGTCTATAGAGAATGTTTTATACAGTGCAACTTCTATGCCCAGCTTGGGTAATTCTTTAATTACAATGTTTTCTGTAGAGAATGTTTTATACAGTGCCATTTCTATGTCCAGCTGGGGCAATTCTGTAAGTATTGTTGGATACAATAAATTTTTAGTATATATATAATGTATTTGTTGTGTTTTCTTACTGATATATTTCTGGCATACAAACAAGATTTGGTACATTCCTTATGTAAGATATGCCGTCAATTAAAAAAAGAAAGGAAAATAAATCTTGCTTGAATTACTAGAGTTATACTCTGTTAGAGAAATATGAGCATGCCCGCTGTTTAGTAACCCGAAATGAAGACAGAACGGAGTTATCATGGTTTGAATACTTGTTTCATCAGATCGATGAGCGCAGGTAAATGTGACAAAATCTGTACACCTCTGTCGTGGCTACTTAATACATTAGGTAAAACATTCAACGTAAATCTCCAAATAGCAGACATCCGTCAAAAAAAGATCATTTTTTTTTTTTGAAATGTGTTATTTTTGTCTTTTTGTGGAGAACTAATTCGTAAAGTGATTAAGGTTTTGCTGGACCCCGTTGCATTTAGTCTCTTATGCAAAAGAATATAAATATGTACCATATATATGTATATATTTTTGGAAAGCTTAAATACTCAGGATTACATATTTGTGAATGTGGTGAAAATCTAATTATTATTTTTTTAAACATGCCAAAATCAGTAAATGGCAACAGAAAAAAATAGTGTTTTTTTCAAGGTTTTTTACTCGAAGTGCAATAACGAAAGGTCTCGATAGATTAGTTGACCTAGTAGAATAATCCTTGAACAAGTAAACGGTGCCTCATTTTTAAAAAAATTTGATTAGATCGATCACAGTGGATTTTTGTGTCTATCCCACCTTGTCTTATAAAAATGTCAAGTACAACTTTCAGAAAACATTTATTAAAAAAATCAAGGACGAACTTCTTAAAAAATGGGTCACAGTTTACTGGATCGCATTGTGCTCTTTACAATGGTACAAATTTGAAGTCTCTAATATGAATAGTTTTCTAGATATACCCCATGGAAAATGTAGGGTCTGCGTAAAACTGAAGTGCCAGAAATTATGGAAGCCGGTTAAGGCCATGTGTATAAAACGTAGTTAGACGGTGAGGCGATGCACAAAGTTGCGAAGCGATGCGCGAAGTTGCGAAGCGAAATTGTTTCGCGCATCGCTTCGCAACTTCGCGCATCGCCTCCCAGTCTTACGAGGGTGTATTAGCACAGCCGTAACCGGCTTCGATACTCACATCTTCCGCTGTTAGTTTCTTGGTCACTACAGTTAGGACGTAATTTAGATCAATAACTGCTTGATAGTAATTATATTTTCATAGTGACTGAACATGTTTGTAAAATGAAACATTAAGTGAGTTAATTTAACAGTTAAATGTATCCGAAAATGTCGAGTAGGCCTAGCCAAGACCAGCTTCATATATTCACAATAAAAATTAATTTATCGTTATTGACTGAAATTAATCGTCTATTTGGCTGACTAACACAGGGGAAAACATTTTCTTTTTTGAGAGGCTGGCTTATTTTTAAAATTTATTTTACCATGTCCCTTCCACGGTTCCATAGAAATCAACTACTGTTGTTGATAAAAGACAGGTTGTAGGGGACTAATTTTATAGTTTTTCGTTAATTTATATATATATTTTGAATTAATGAAGAGAGAAACATTTGCTTGCAAAATATATAGGTTCGAATCCCGGTGGAGGCAAGCAAATTTTTCTCTCTTCATTTATTCAAAATATATAAGATGGAAAACATTGGTATGGATAACAAACTTCTTAGTTTATTGGACACTACGTTTCTATAAACCACTTGATAATGATCACTGGAATTTTAGGATTGCTGGACAAATAAATTAATAAGTGGAAACATTTCTGTGTGAAATGATATATCGGGTACGTTGAATCACCTCTTGTGTAATTGCAATATGTTGAAATGTGGCCCCTCCAAGGTGTTGCAATGTGCCCCAATGGAACATGTGCAACTAAATTCAATTTTAAGGGACATAAAACAAACCGAACAACTCATTATACACTGATTATACATTATTTTTTCTGGTGTACACATATATGAATCATATCTTTTCGTTATATTAATAATCAAAATTTTAATACGGCGCTGGTTGAAAGAACGGTCAAACAATGGCTATACCAAAGGGGAAGATACAACCTGAAATATTCCCAATGTTGCGATTTACCCCTGTTGCATGCAACTCGACTCGGTCTCCCCTAATATAATAAAATATATACATTATACATGTATATGTATTTACAATGCACATATTAAAGTAACGAACGCGTGTAAGACAGTGCTGCAATAAAAAAAAAATACTGTCATGTTTTAGATTATTTTATTAATTGTAGAATGACAAGTCAGTGTAATGTATAAATGTTGTTATTCTGTAAATCCTTTACATATATTTTTATTGAAATTATAACTGCAAATTAGTTAAGAAGAAATATAGAGTTTTACATAGCGGTAAGTTATTTCAAGATCAGGATTTTCAGTCCTAAAGACTGCTTTTCCGGTTTTAACGAATTTCTAGCCGAGACATTAGCAAATCCTGGTGTGTGTAACGGGAGATGAAAAAATGCAAAATCTACAACCAAGACAGTGAGGCGATGCGCGAAGTTGCGAAGCGATGCGCGAAGTTGCGAAGCGATGCTGCGAAGTTGCTAAGCGATGCTGCGAAGCAACTTCGCTTCGCAACTTCGCGCATCGCTTCGCAACTTCGTGAATCACCGTCTAACTAGGTTTTATAATCATGGCCTTAACCGGCTTCCATAAGTCAATTAAAGTTTTGCCACATGGATATTTAAGGGGAAAACTATATCATAGGCTCAAATTTTAACTGATTGTAATTAGAATTTCGCATTATTTTTTTCACCAACATATAGTTTGAATATCTAACGTTTTAGTGATTAAAAAAATGGTTCATTTTGAGCCCGAGGGGTCCAGCCATTTGATTAAAACCGGAAGCGGGCTTACCTCCATGCCTTACGTACAGCCCGCTTGGTCATAAACCTAGTGCCAT